>CAMTDV010000004.1:68704956-68974956 GCA_947069175.1 Scalesia atractyloides | reverse complement strand
AAAACCTATCTGTTTCCGTGTTTATTACAAAACAATGTGTGGCGGAGTGGTGTGTTGTGTGTTTGAGTTTGTGAGTGACCCGGGTTCGAAACCCGGCGTCTCCATATTTTTTTTAATTCATTATTTTTTGTTATTTAATAATTATGTTTTAAAATTCTAATATATATATTAATTATGTATTGTTTAAAATTCATCTGAGCAATAAATACGCAACGAAAAATTATAACTGAGTATTTGATTAATAAACGAAGCGGGTTGGAAAACCCGTTTTTCGACGAATGTTACAGTATCCCCTACTTTTAGAAATTTCGTCCCAAAATTTAAGTAGTGGTAGCAGGAAAAAGATGCGGGTATTTTTCGCGCATTGAGTCTTCACGTTCCCAAGTAAACTCAGGTCCTCGTATCGACTCCCAACGTACCCTGACAATTGGAATACGACTTCGTCTTAAACGCTTCTCTCCGAAGTCCATGATTTCTACTGGTCTTTCAATGAAGTGCATAGATTCATCGACTTGAATGTCTTCTAGAGGAATATGGAGGTTTTCATCGGCGAGGCACTTTTTCAAGTTTGATACGTGAAATGTAGGATGAATTCTGTTGAGCTCTTCTGGTAGGTCAAGCTTGTATGCTACAGGACCTACTCTTTCGAGTATCTTGAAAGGTCCTACGTAGCGTGGTGCTAGCTTGCCCTTCTGGCCAAAACGAACCACTCCCTTCCACGGTGATACTTTTAAAAGTACTTGATCACCAATGTCAAACTCCAAGGGCTTTCGTCGTTTGTCTACATAACTCTTTTGACGACTTTGAGCCACTAGAAGATTGTTTCGAATTTGAATGACCTTGTCGGTTGTTTCTTGAATTAATTCTGGACCGGTGATTTGTGATTCCCCAATTTCGTGCCAACATACTGGGGATCGGCACTTACGACCATATAAAGCTTCGAAAGGTGCCATGCCGATACTTGAATGATAGCTATTGTTGTACGAAAATTCAACTAATGGTAGATGAGCGTCCCAATTCCCAAAGCATGTCTTCAAGAGTTTGGATGGTGCGTTCAGATTGTCCATCAGTTTGAGGATGAAAAGCGGTACTGAGGTCTAATCGTGTACCAAAGGCGGTTTGTACGGCTCGCCATGTTCGTGAAGTGAAACGACCATCACGGTCTGAAATGATGCTTAAAGGTACACCCTGACGGCTTATGATCTCGCTGATGTAGATACGAGCTAACTTTTCGTTCTTGAAGTCCTCGCGAATCGGTATGAAGTGAGCTGATTTTGTAAGACGATCAATGATTACCCATATGGTGTCATACCCACTGGAGGTGCGAGGTAACCCGGTAATGAAGTCCATGGTTATGTTTTCCCACTTCCATACATGTATTTCAGGTTGGACTAGAAGTCCTGAAGGTCTTTGATGTTCAGCTTTTACTTTGGAACAGGTAAGGCACTTGGAAACAAAAACAGCGATATCCTTTTTCATGCCAGGCCACCAGTAGGTGTATCGTAGGTCTTGATACATCTTGTCGGCTCCTGGGTGTACCGAGTATCGTGTTTTGTGCGCCTCATTCATGAGGAAATCACGAAGGTTATCGCGATCAGGAATCCATATGCGGTTTAAATAGTATAGAATACCGTCAGATTTGGTTTCGATTTTGAGTTCAGCTCCACATGACAGTTCATCGCGTACATCATTTTCTGTTACAGAAACATGTTGAGCTGCCCGGATTCGATCTTTGATGTCGGTTATGATTTGCGAACATAGAAGACGAATGGAGTTCGCATAACCTTTTCGACTGAGCGCATCAGCCACCACGTTTGCCTTGCCAGGATGATACCGGATTTCACAGTCGTAGTCGTTAAGAAGTTCGACCCATCTTCGTTGCCTCATATTCAACTCCTTTTGGTTGAAGATATGTTGGAGACTTTTGTGGTCAGTGTATATTTCACACTTGGTACCATAGAGGTAATGTCTCCATATCTTGAGAGCGAACACAACGGCTCCAAGTTCCAGGTCGGGGGTGGGTGTAATTCTTCTCATGAACTTTGAGTTGCCTAGAAGCATAGTTTATCACTTTTCCTCTTTGCATTAATACACAGCCTAGCCCTTGCCCTGATGCGTTACAATATACTACAAAGTCATCGCAACCTTCCGGGAGTGTGAGGATAGGTGCGTCACAAAGTTTTTGCTTTAGAGTTTGGAAGGCTTCTTCTTGTTTAGGTCCCCATATGAAGAGTTTTCCTTTATGAGTCAAAGCCGTGAGTGGTACAGCAATACGGGAAAAATTGGCAATGAAGCGGCGATAGTAACCAGCCAAACCAAGAAATGACCTTACTTCGGTAGGGGTACGTGGCGCTTGCCATTCTTGCACTGCCTTGATTTTTGAAGGATCTACATGTATTCCCTTGTCATTGACGACATGTCCAAGGAATTGTACTTCTCCTAACCAGAATTCGCATTTTGAGAACTTAGCGTAGAGTTTTTCAGTCCTTAAGAGTGTAAGGATGAGTCGAAGGTGTCGTTCATGATCGGATTTAGACTTGGAGTAGATAAGGATATCGTCGATGAAGACTATGACGAAACGGTCGAGGTAGGGTTTGCATACCCTATTCATTAGATCCATGAATACAGCGGGGGCGTTGGTTAAACCGAATGGCATGATCATGAATTCGTAATGACCATAACGAATCCGGAAGGCGGTCTTTGGGATGTCTTCTTCATGTACTCTGAGCTGATGATAACCAGAACGAAGATCGATTTTTGAGAAACAGGTGGCACCTTGAAGTTGGTCTAAGAGGTCATCAATGCGAGGTAGTGGATAGCGATTCTTAACCGTTAACTTGTTGAGTTCTCTATAATCAATGCACATGCGAAACGTTCCATCTTTCTTCTTTACAAATAGAACAGGTGCACCCCAAGGCGAGGAGCTAGGACGTATGAATCCTTTGTCAGTCAGCTCTTGCAGCTGACTGGCCAGCTCTTGCATTTCGGATGGGGCTAACCTATAAGGGGATTTTACGACTGGTGTAGCGCCAGGTACAAGATCGATGCGGAATTCAACTTCTCTCACAGGAGGAAGTCCTGAAATGTCGTCGGGAAAGACTTGTGGGAATTCTTTCACAACTGGGATATCTTCGAGTTTCTTCTCCTTGTTTCCCTTTTTGACGACGTGAGTTAGGAATGCGACATAGTTCTTGCGGAGATATCTTCGGGCTTGAAGGCAGGACATTAATTTGAGTCCTTTTGAAGGGGTTTCTCCAAAAATACGTAGGGTCTGACCGTCTGCAAGAGGAATGCGAATGAACTTTTCGCAGCACACTACTTCAGCGTGATGCTGGCTGAGCCACTCCATACCGATTATAACATCGAAACTTCCCAACTTCATAGGAATGAGGTCAACTGGAAAATCATGATCGTTTAGAGTGAGGGTACAATCACGTATAACAGAATTTAATGAAACGGGTTTTCCGTCAGCAACTTCCACCGTTAGAGATTCCATGAGATTAACACGAGTTTGGTTGAGAATAGGTTCGAATTCTAAGGACACAAAACTCTTATCCGCGCCCGTATCGAATAACATGGATGCATAACTACCATTGATGAGAAACGTACCGTTAACCACGTTGTTGTCAGCCCTAGCTTGGTTGGCATTGATGTTGAAAGCTCTTCCTCTGGCAGGTGGAGGAGCTTGGTTGGCTTGGTTTACTGGGTTCGCTTGAGCTTGAGCATGGATGATGTTCACCAAGCGTGGACAAGTGTTCCTGAAGTGGTTTGGGTCCCCACAGTTGTAACAAGCTCGCATGGGTTGCATCATGGGGTAGTTGGGTTGGTAGTAGGATTGGGCTATGTGTTGTGCAGATGGTAGAAGTAAGGGTTGTTGGGCTTGACCCACTATCTGATGGTGGGTTTGGGTTGGGGGTTGATTGCGGTTCATTCGTTGAAGTGTGCGACAAGTTTGAATGGTGTGACCCGCACGGCCACAACTGGTGCAATGTTGGCAAAGAGTTTCGGGAGGGTGATGGTACTGACAACGGTTGCATTTTGGGTGTGGGTCGGTGTATGGCTTTTTAAATGGTGCAGCTGAGGGAGCAATTTGGGTGATTGGTGCAGCGGTGATAGGAGGGTTGGTTTGAGTGACAGCAAAATTCTTGCTTTTTCGTTTCCTCTTACCAGCAAACCTTGAGGAGGAGACTGAGTGGTTTGTAGTTGGGGTCTCTGTGGGTGCTTTCTTCTTTCATCCTTGAATTTGCCATTTCGGATGCGATTCTCAGTAAGTTCTGTAGCTAACTCCATCGCGGCTTCAAGTGTTGCAGGCGAAGTGCTTAAAACCGAGTCTTGAATTTTCGAGGGAAGACCTCGAATGTAATGTTCAATCAAGCAGTACACGGGGGTGAACAAATTTGGGATCATCTGATTTAGCTCGAGAAATCTTTTATTATAGGAAGTATGATCTCCTTCCTTTTGTTTTAGTGAGTGGAATTCGTCTTCCAGCTTTTTGATTTTGCTTCTTGGACAGAAGCGTCTTGTCATGAGTTCCCTTAACTCTTCCCAGGTTAAGGCCATGGCATCTTCAACTCCTCGTTTACCCTTTTCCGTGTTCCACCAGGTAAGGGCTACCCCAAACAGTCTTCCTGTTGCATAACGTACCTTGCGATCCTCGGGACAATCGCAATTGAGGAAAGTGTTCTCCATTTCTTCAAACCAGTGAAGGAGAGCAGTAACACCTTCGGTCCCTTCATACTTTGGGGGATCGCAAGATTTGAAGTGTTTGTAGGAGCACTTTTTGGAGGGAGGGTTGGCAACGCTCTGCTCTTCTTGATTGAGAGGGTTGATGGGATTTGTAGTGAGAGCTTGTTGAACTTGAATCACGATGTCAGGAAGCACCGCGGCCATTTGTTTAGCAATTTGTGTGGCCAAGCGTTCATTGGATCTTCCTGACTTTCTACCTCCACGTAGTTGCCTAGCCGACATCTACAGGAACATACATAGGAAGATTGTGAGTTTAAGAATTTTTCTAGGTGTCATGTGTCGTAAAAAGAATGAAAAATAACATAACTAACAATAATGCAACTGCATCCATAGGATGTCTTGGGTTTGCTCATGTTTGGGCCTCCAATGTCCCCCATACCATCGCCTGTGTAGTCATGTGGGCCCCATGACTATTGGGCTTGGTAGGATTCACATTGGTGTTGGCGGATTAACACTCGCATCACCCGAATGAAAACCGTAAAATATGATTGCGAGATGTATGGTAGGAGGGTGTCCAGGTGTAGACACAATGACAACTCAAAGTGGGGTTAGCTCACACGACGTTTGGTATAGCATGCTTTGGCCTAATAGGTCCTTCGTACTCTCATCGTTAGTCCCCAGGTAGGCAAACTGGTCCTTTATTTTGGATTTATACGAATTGCCAAGCCTAGACAGGACGTTCCGACTACCGGTACTCGTACCCTTCCAGTTACTACATGCCCGTCATGAGAACTCACTTTGATGTGATTTGAAAAATACAAAAATCATTGCAAAAATCATGGGAATCGTGAGGTGTGTGCTCTCATGGATATGATATGCTATGAGGATATGATTCACGATGAGCATTGTATAATAACATGTATTTGTGAGCATGCTTGCATAACATTGAGTGTAAAAATAAACATAAAGCATATAAACATCATGAATTTTGTATGTAACGCATAAACAATTTAAAATTTTAATCAACTATAGTATAGGCTCTAAGGGTCTAATAACCTATCCTATATCCCTATAGTCATGGCTCTGATACCAATCTGTCACACCCCGACCCGCAGCGGAAAAAGGATCGGGGCATAATTGGGTTTTCATCAAAGCTCATGATGTTTACTAAAATGTTTCATATTTATTAAATTCAAATTACAACTTAAATATCCAAATCAAAATTTATACAATTACAAGGAAATGAAACTATGTAAATAATCCAAAGCTTAAACTGGTTTATTCTTTTAGGCCTTCCTATGTGTTTCTTGCCTCAGCTGGATCACCTGTATCATGTGTAAAACGGGGGATATTTGGGTCAACAAAAGTTGGCGAGTGAACCTTGATAAAACATTGTTATTAATTTTTGTTTTATTTAATATGGAAAATTTGTGCAATAATCACATGTGACCAACATATATAAGTAAACAAACACAAACCACTTTGGATGAGTATATGATATGAATGATGATGAATGTGAGATCAAGGCTCAATCAAATCAGAGCCGATCTTATGAGGCACCTTGATGCTCAACCCGTCTCCCACGGGGAACTGATGGGCCTAATGAAATGCGTGCACTGAAAATGATAAATCCAAACTACATATAATCCACACAACAATTGATACACATTTGATCATTTCACGGATATGATGTATGCACAAGTGTTTAAATATAATAAAGAATTAAACGACACATGATACACCCCAAAACATGATTAAAACGGGGAATTGATAGAGATTCACTCACAATGGGTGCGTTCTTTGATGATGATGAAGGCGCACGAATTTATGATTCGATTGACGAGGAAGAACTAGCCTAGATAATAACAAAATGTTTTGATAAATAAATAAATTTTGGTTGAGATTAATATTTTTAATTAGTGTTCTTAAATGGGATTTTTAGAATTATTTTTGTGAGTTTAAGGAAGTTTTCTAACCTTAATAATCTTATTTTTAAGTATTTTTAAATAATTTTCTAATTAAATAAATAAATAAAAAGAAATAAAAAAAATTGACTTTTTTGACCGTTGACCGTTGACCGGTCGGACTGTGTTTTTTTTATGCGCTGAGTGAGGTTCGAACTCGGGACCTCTCGTATACGTGCACGCAGCTCTACCAACTGAGCTACGTGTCTAACCCGAAATATTCTCTGTTTTAATTATATTTATATACTAATTAATTTTAAACTTATTTGGTTTTTTATTAAAATGATTTATATGGCCGAACCGGTTGCAGGGACCCGGAGTCGAACTCGGGTCCTTCGGTCCGAGTGCCACAGCCCATGTCTAATCTGTATAACTCATGGATTATATTACTCTTATAAACATTCTGTGACTTGATCTGATTAAGTTTTAAAAATGTTGGTTTTATTTCTGAAAGTCGGTAACGTGTGCGATTCGAACCCGGGACGTGTGTATTGTTTGTGCACACAGTCCACCGCTGGACTGTGTGTCTAACCCGTTCGAATATCCAATTTTAATTATATTTATACATATACTCGACTTCATCTTCTTCGTTTACAAAAACACAGATCAGTGAAGTCCGACTGTTCTGTTTAAATCGTCATCAAAACTTATAATTGGTTGAATGAAATAGATAAAGAAGATTACGGAATAAAATGTACCAAAACAGAATGTTTTCTCAGATTTCCGGCAAGAGTTGTCGGCTTTGATGGTGACTTCCGGCTGAGTGAATTGTTTAACAGTTTTGATAGTGTGTTGTGCAATTAAGTTACTAAACAAGAGATATCAAGAGGGTTTAGATGATTATAGATCACTGACTTTTTTTTCAGTGATATTCCGGTGAGTGTGGGGTTTTCCGGCGGTGTAGTCTGGGACAGATTCTGGTTGAATGATTAAAGTTAATACATGCCGAATAATGGATTACAAACAAAAGAGTCTAGAATTTTACCGATTTGAAGTAAGTCTCGGTTTTCCGGTGAAAGTCCGGCGAATGCAGAATATCTCCGGCGACGTGTTTTGGGATGAATAAAGCTTCGGAAACGATCGTGGTTCTGAGCGAAAGGATTTCCAGAGTGTTCAAGTGGGTATTTATAGTGGAAACAGGCTGAATTGGGTTAATTGGTCAAGGTTCGCGATTGGAGATTTTCCGGCGGTTACGACCGAAATTGACTGCCGGCAACGGTTATAACTGGCGTCGAGATTAAATTGTGCGTTTCAGTCAAAGGAAAGGTAGCCAAAATCGTGGAATGTCGGTTTTTTCCGGTGAGTGTGAGTTCTGGGCGCTGATTGCAGATTTAATTTTTCGGTTTTATTATAAAACCTATCTGTTTCCGTGTTTATTACAAAACAATGTGTGGCGGAGCGGTATGTTGTGTGTTTGAGTTTGTGAGTGACCCGGGTTCGAAACCCGGCGTCTCCATATTTTTTTTAATTCATTATTTTTGTTATTTAATAATTATGTTTTAAAATTCTAATATATATATTAATTATGTATTGTTTAAAATTCATCTGAGCAATAAATACACAACGAAAAATTATAACTGAGTATTTGATTAATAAACGAAGCAGGTTTGGAAAACCCGTTTTTCGACGAATGTTACAGTACCCCTACTTTTAGAAATTTCGTCCCAAAATTTAAGTAGTGGTAGCAGGAAAAAGATGCGGGTATTTTTCGCAGCATTGAGTCTTCACGTTCCCAAGTAAACTCAGGTCCTCGTATCGACTCCCAACGTACCCTGACAATTGGAATACGATTTCCCGTCTTAAACGCTTCTCTCCGAAGTCCATGATTTCTACTGGTCTTTCAATTAAGTGCATAGATTCATTGACTTGAATGTCTTCTAGAGGAATATGGAGGTTTTCATCGGCGAGGCACTTTTCAAGTTTGATACGTGAAATGTGGGATGAATTCTGTTGAGCTCTTCTGGTAGGTCAAGCTTGTATGCTACAGGACCTACTCTTTCGACTTAATGAACTTAATGAATCGTGTGTGCAAACCTTATCTCGACCGCTTCGTGATCGTCTGCATTGACGATATCCTTATCTAATCCAAGATGCGAGAAAAACACGAGCGACACTTGCGTCTTATCCTCCAACTTTGCGTACCGAACGTCTTTACGCTAAGTTCTCCAAATGTGAATTTTGGCTAAAAGAGGTTCAATTCCTTGGTCATGTTGTCAACGAGCTCGGTATACGCGTTAACCCAACAAAAATCGAAGCTATGAAGAATTGGATTGCTCCTAAGTCTCTGTCCGAAAATCCGTTCGTTTCTTGGTCTAGCTGGTTATTATCATCGTTTCATTTCCAACTTCTCTAAAATCGCCGTTCCTCTTACCTCCTTGACTCAAAAAGAAAAACCTTTTGTTTGGGGTCCCGAACAAGAGGAATCTTTCCAAATGCTCAAGGACATCCTTTGTAATGCTCCTATGCTTGCTCTTCCCGATGGTAACGACGACTTCGTCGTGTATTGCGATGCTTCAAACCTTGGCCTTGGTTGTGTCCTTATGCAACGAGATAAGGTTATCGCTTACGCGTCGAGGCAACTCAAAATTCATGAGAAAAACTACACTACACAAAATCTTGAACTTGGCGCATTTGTTTTTGCATTGAAGATATGGCGACACTACCTTTATGGTACCAAGTGTGTGGTCTTCACCGACCATACGAGCCTTCAGCACATCTTCAATCAAAAAGAATCAACTGCGTCAACGTCTTTGGGTAGAGTTGTTAAAGACTATGACTGCGAGATTCGCTACACCCTGGTAAGGCGAATGTTGTAGCCGATTCACTTAGTCGTAAGACTCACGTAAAAAGCATTCATTGCTATCTGACTTTGGTAACCATCGTGACCGCATTCGCGAAGCACAACACTCATCCGTTACCGAAAATGACTGATACAACGATATGAAGTGTGGCGCTGAGGAACAGCTTGTGTCCAAATCTGATGGTATTATGTACTATCTCAATCGCATCTGGATTCCAAATCGTGACAACCTTCGTAACTTCTTGATGAAGGAAGCCCATAAATCCCGATATTCCATTCATCCTAGTGCCGACAAGATGTAGCAAGACTTACGCATGTCTTATTGGTGGCCTGGTATGAAGAAAGATATCGCTCTCTACGTCTCGAAGTGTCTCACCTATTCCAAAGTTAAAGCCGAACATCAACGTCCCTCTGGATTACTCAAACAACCAGAAATTCCTGTTTGGAAATGGGAGAGCATTGCTATGGATTTCATCACTTAACTCCCTCGTACTTCTTCTGGTCATGATAGTATTTGGGTCATCATTGACCGATTGACCAAATCTGCTCATTTCCTCGCAATTCGTGAAGATTACAAAGTCGAGAAACTGTACGCGAATGAAATCATTTGTCATCATGGTATTCCCATTGACATCATTTCTGATCGTGATGGCCGTTTTATGTCCCGTCTTTGGCAAACATTCCAATCCGCTATGGGAACTCATCTCAACCTTAGCACCGCTTTTCATCCTTAGTCTGACGGACAAACCAAGCGTACTATCCAAACTCTAGAGGATATGCTTCATTCATGCGTAATCGATTTTGGCGGAAACTGGGATATGCACTTTCCTTTGATCGAATTCTCGTACAACAACAATTATCATGCGAGTATACAAATGGCACCTTTCGAAGCATTGAATGGTCGTAAGTGCCGTTCGCCTATTTGTTGGCACGAAATCAGAGAAGCTCAAATCACCGATCCCGAGCTTATATAAGAGACAACAGACAAAGTTTTACAGGTTCGAGACAACTTGTTGATAGCTAGAAGCCGACAAAAGAGTTACGCTGACAAGTGTCGTAAACCTATGGAACTCGAAGTAGATGAGCTTGTAGTTCTCAGGGTATCCCCTTGGAAGGGAGTAGTTTGATTTGGTAAGAAAGGCAAACTCGCACCTCTCTATGTAGGTCCTTTCAAGATTCTCGAAAGGATTGGCAAGGTTGCGTATCGACTGGACCTACCTGAAGAACTCAACAACGTTCATCGTGTCTTCCACGTTTCAAACTTGAAGAAATGCCTAGCTGAAAAAGGACTTCAAGTCCAACTCAAAGATCTTCAAATCAATGAAACTTTGCACTTTGTCGAGAAACTTGTTGAGATCATGGACCGAGGAGTCAAGCAATTACGGCGCAGTAGAATTCCTATCATTAAGGTTCAATGGGAAGGAAAACCTCGGGCACAGTTTACTTAGGAACTCGAGAGTGATATGAAGACTAAGTATCCGCATCTGTTTGTTGCATCTTCCTAAATTTCAGGACGGAATTTCCTAAAGGAGGGGAGACTGTAAGGCCCTGCTTTTTCATACTTTCCATAATTAGAAAGCTTGTCTTGTAATTCTATTTTTGGAAATCTTGTACCCTTGTAATCGTATTTGCGAGACTTTGATCATAATAAAACTTGGTTTTTTATGCAATCCATGCGTTACATACTTACACTTGTTCATACATTTAAATGATGCTTAATTCATAATCCTCGGAAACGTGTAATAAACATGCTAATACGTGACAGACATGCATCATACGATACTTATCCTCGATTCTTATACTTAACCATGCTTGTTTATACTTATTCTCATGACTAAATTACATGCAAGCCTTTTAGAATATGCCTTTATGCTTAAAACTTCCCTAAATTAGTCCAAAAACATTTAACACATCAAAGATAAGGGTTAAGTGGACAAACCACCAAACAAAAAGGATAAAAAATAAAATATGGCTTCTGACAAGCCTTATGGAGCGCAAGGCCATCTGCTTACGGTCCGTTAGGGGGTCTGACAAGGGAAACTTGGATCAGCCACGTTTTTGAACCGTTTTCCACCTTTTTCAACCTCCAATGGCCTCCAACCTTCATTTAAACCCACCTCCCACTAACCCTAACTCATCCCTATAAAACCCAAGCCTCCTCCACACTTCTTCCACTTTCATACTCCCCAAACACTCTCAAAACACTCCTTAATCAGCTGAACATCAGAAGCTTGGCAGATTCTTCACAAGTTGCTAAAAGGAGCATAAGTTCACTTCTACTCCTTCTTTTTCATTGATTCTTCTTTCTAGTCACTTGGAACAACCTTAGGTATGATTCCACGGGTTTTCATTGGAACATCCAGACCTGGAACTTCACCAAAACAAGCTCCAAAGTGACAAACTTCTGGCTTAGATTTAAACTTTGCTAAACTACTTGAACTTGAGGTTTCTCATACACATTCCTATGTCCTTATGCTTATAACCAATTGTATGGTTAGTAGGGCTTAAAAACAAGGTTGTGACACATAAATCCAGAGGTTTAATCTTTATAAAAATTCCGTTTTGATAGAGTTTGAACTCACAAGTAATGAACAAGTCTTGAACTTGAAGTTGTGTGATTATAAGATTAGCTTGGGCTATTCTACTTGGAAAATCCACACATTACTTGATGTTTTCTTAGATTAGTTGTAAATATTTCATTCCTTATTGTATATTCATGACCCTCCTTGTTGTCTATGACAACATGTGTAGTGGTGAATCATATAAAGAGGTTTAATGGATGTTCATCATCCTACCTCCATGCTTGACTTACATGAATCCAAAGAAGTCTTAAATGGATGGTTTAATCCTCCTACCTCATGCTTGACTTATATGAATACCTATACAATATAATCTATATAATATCGAAGTAACTAAACCTTGATGATAACCTAATGGTTATTTGTCAAATGTGAAGTTACATCATCTATGACCATGATAATTGTTACGATTCTAATGGGCATTGTGACCCATGAAAACATTCCAACTCTTTTGAGATTCATAGTGTCAAGGACAAGTGTTATGCGTGCTAGATGATTACTTTTCTTATGATTATTTTTGTACTTTTCATTCCAAATACTTAATCCTCCGTTAAACATCCAATATTCACACCTATGTTTCCTCGTGTAGAAGGACAAGGTGCTCTATTCTAATCAACCAAAAACTGTCACGGACTTACCAAGTGGAAAGCTTGCAAAACTGTGAGTACACTTAACCCCTTTTACTTTTAAAACACTTTGGGTTGTAACATGTTAATATATCAAAATTCACAACACATACTTAAACATGCTTTGAAATCTCAATCCTTATACATGCTATTGTTTACTTAGGTCCATGCTAGAATCATACATGCTATTAACTTTGTTAGCCCGAGCTTAACGTTTGTAGCGCTATAGGAGTAGCACAACACCTGTCGGGGTCTTGTTAAGTTTTCATTCTAAAATGGTCTTGTCGCATGTGTGGTAAGGGATGCTAAATACTAGTGGACACTAGGGTTTGGCATATGGTTATGCATGCTAGTTACCTTGTTTACAATTTTCCATGTGGATTCGGGGAAATGCTTTTATACTTATGCTATACTTATACAAAACTTGTGTACTCGCCTTTGCTTTTGCATTGACTTTATTTAAACATGTTACAGGTTGATGATGATGCACGTATGAATCTTGTAGGCTTGACTAGAAACACGCTCAAGAAATTACTAGACTTAATTTATTATGTTATGTTGAACTCATCGTATTGTCCCTTGTTTGTTGTAATTTGAATTTCATGTAATGTAGTTTGACAATTTGAGTTATGCAATGAAAACTGGTTGTTTAAATAATGTCACAATTAGTGTTATGTGTGATGAGCAATCTATTTTGTCTCATCCCGATGTTTCCACCATCGATTGGGGTGTGACAGATTGGTATCAGAGCCATAACTATAGGGAATAAGGTAGAATTGCCATGTTCGACCTAGTCTATAGTTTAGGTGTCCCATTTGACCATTCTTGATTCATGCCTAAAATGTTATTCTTCCTATTTGCATCTTCCTACTTCTTTTGTCTTAATACTTACAATATGTCTTTCCTAAGACGCTTACACCATACACTTTTGATGACTTGAAGACACTCATAATGCAAACAAGACGATTTGCACCAAGATAGGCCCGGTGGCCCACAATTTTGGGTGAAATCCCTCATCCCGTGTATTCGATTTTTTCACGAAGTTACACCATCGAGTTAGGAGTGACATCCACATCTTGATGGAAAACTTCCAATCCAATTCTAGTGGACCCTCGTCAAAGTGTCGAAATTAATTTTGACCCAACGATACCAACCACACTTTGGGTACAGTTAGGGGTGAAACCCACACCTTGTCGATTAAGTCCCATTCCTCGATTTTCAATCTCGCCAAAGTCTCGAATTTTCGATCGACTAGGGACATGTGGTAACTGGAAGGGTAAAATACTGTTAATCGCTTCTCGACGAGAGTATTTTACCTATTAGGCCAAAGCATGTTCCCTAACTTGAAAGATCTTACGAACCACTTTGGAATAGTCGAAGTTCTCTACCCGAAACAATCCAATGTTTTATTGAGCCTATCTTTTATGTAACCTCAATTACTATGTGATTTTAATACTAGTTATCTCGTTCATTTCAAAACCAATGCACAATTCGCACGTCTCTCGCAATAAAAAACAATAATAATCCTCGTGAACAAACTAAATTTATACTCCTTATACGCATTCATACGTGATTATACTTGTTGAATACTTGTTCAATACTCGTCAAGCACATGCAATCTACGTGAATCAGACGTGCTACATGATACTTACATGCTTATTCATGCAAAAACTTTATTTCAAATTGTGATCAAGTCTCATCCCTTCCTTCTTTTTCGACTCTCTAGATGTCTTCTCCAAGTTCATCCAAAAAGTCAAAGAACTCCAAAACGGGTTCCAACCACAACGAGGACTCTATATCAAAGAAAGACATCGCAGGATTGATCACTGAGCAAATGGCCGAGCAGATGGCCCGAGTTATACCTGACATTTTGAGCAAGATCCAAACCCTACCTGCCACTGAATCCCCAAATGTCTCTGTCGTTTCCAAGGTGGAAACACCTAAAACTACGTTTCTCTTCAAACAGCTCATGGCCTGTAAGCCACTTGAATTCACTGGCATGGATGGTGCCACCGCCATGATGAACTGGTCGATGCTATCGAACTTACCTTACCTCAAAGCGGGTGTCCCGCTGACCTGCGAACCCTGAACGTGACGGGGGTGTTCCTTCGAGAGCTCTCGAATGGTGGACCTCTGAGCGTAATAAACGGGGAAATGATGCAGCCCACGCCTTACCTTGGGACGAGCTTAAGCTGCTCATGAAAGACCACTTTTATCCTCCTCACGAAATCCAAAAGCTGGAGAACGAATTTTGGAACCTAACGCAGAAGGGAGCGACATAGATGGTCTGATTACGCGCTTCAAGTAGCTTAGCATCCTCTGCCCTGGACAAGTCGACACCGTCCCCAAAGCCATAGCCAAGTTTATTCGCTGCCTTGCACCCTCCTTGGTGAACCATGTTACCTCAGGCTGCCCCAAAACCATCGAAGATGCCTATAACATAGCCATTGAGCTTAACAACAACTGTGTTCTCCATGGAACTTTCGACAAGGTTCCTACAAAGAATGCAAACCAAGCCATCACTGATACCACCACTTAACCTACCCCATCTAAACCCCCAAGGAACAACAACAAAGGCAAGAAGCGGAAGGCTTCAAGCCAAAATACGGTTGTTACTCCGCAAAACCCAATACTGTTACAATCAGTCTCCACTACCACAACCCCTGAGCCACCTAAAAGGAACTACACCGGGACTTGGCCCAATGTGCGACCAATGCACCTACCATCACTCTACTGGCACCCCTTGTCGCAAATGCGCAACTTGTCACAAGCTTGGGCTTTTCGCCGACCGTTGTCGCTATAAGCCAACCCAAGAGCAAGCCCTCATCACAAACCCTACCCCTAACCAAGCTCAACCTCAAGCCACTACTGTTCGAGCCTGATTTAAGTGTGGCGACCCTAATCATCTCGCTAACGTTTGCCCTCAGCGTAACAACAACCAGCAACAACAAAAGCAGCAGTCCCAACAAGCTCGAGGCAGAGCTTTCGTCCTCACTGCCGCTCAGGAACAGAATGCAAACGGCGTCATAACTGGTACGTTTCTCGTCAACCATGTCTATGCTTCTTGTCTTTTTGATATTGGCGCAGATAAAAGTTTTGTATCTGTTGAATTCGAACCTATGCTTAAGTGTAAACGCTCTAAGTTACCAAAATCATTCGCTGTCTGGAAAATCCGTCACTGTCGATTCCGTTCTTTCTAAGTGTTCTTTGAATCTTAACGATCATACGTTTTCAATCAACATCATACCCATGCAATTGGGAAGCTTCGATATCATAGTATTCATGGATTGGCTTAGGCGAGTTCATGCTGAGGTCATTTGTTCCAAGAAATTCATTCGTCTTCCTCTTCCCAATGGTGATTCTTTACACGTCTATGGCGAGAAACCTTCAAAAGGTCTTAAGCTCATGTCGTGTACTCATGCAAACAAGCACTTTACGCAAGGAATACTTCATTTTTCTTGCGCACGTTGTGGAAAAGAAGGACAAAGGTCCAAGCATAAGCGATGTTCCCGTTGTGTGCGAATTCCCTGGTGTTTTCCCTGACGATCTACCTGGTCTTCCTCCTCTTCGTTCTGTTGACTTTCGTATTGACCTCATACCTGGCGCAACTCCTGTTTTGAAGTCTCCTTATTGTCTCGCACCCTCGGAGATGCAAGAGCTATCAAGCCAACTTCAAGAACTACTTGATAAAAGTTTCATACGCCCTAGTACTTCTCCTTGGGGCGCTCCTTTTTTGTTCGTCAAAAAGAAAAATAGATCATTTCGGATGTGCATTGACTATCGTGTGCTCAACAAGCTCACAGTCGAAAACCGATACCCTCTTCCTCGTATTAACGACCTCTTCGACCAAGTCCAAGGCGTATGTTTCTCGAAAATCAACCTCCGTTATGGCTATCATCATCTTCGAGTTCCCGAAGAAGATATCCCCAAAACCGCGTTTCGTACACGTTATGGACACTATGAGTTCGTGGTCATGCCTTTGGTTTGACCAACGCACCCGCAGTCTTCATGGACTTAATGAATCGTGTGTGCAAACCTTATCTCGACCGCATCGTGATCGTCTGCATTGACGATATCCTTATCTATTCCAAGACGCGAGAAAAACACGAGCGACACTTGCGTCTTATCCTCCAAATTTTGCGTACTGAACATCTTTACACTAAGTTCTCCAAATGTGAATTTTGGCTAAAAGAGATTCAATTCCTTGGTCATGTTGTCAACGAGCTCGGTATACGCGTTGACCCGGAAAAAATCAAAGCTATGAAGAATTGGATTGCTCCTAAGTCTCTGTCTGAAATCCGTTCGTTTCTTGGTAAAGCTGGTTATTATCGTCCGTTTCATTTCCAACTTCTCTAAAATCGCCGTTCCTCTTACCTCCTTGACTCAAAAAGAAAAACCTTTTGTTTGGGGTCCCGAACAAGAGGAATCTTTCCAAATGCTCAAGGACATCCTTTGCAATGCTCCTATGCTTGCTCTTCCCGATGGTAACGACGACTTCGTCGTGTATTGCGAATGCTTCAAACCTTGGCCTTGGTTGTGTCCTTATGCAACGAGATAAGGTTATCGCTTACGCGTCGAGGCAACTCAAAATTCATGAGAAAAACTACACTACACACAATCTTGAACTTGGCGCAGTTGTTTTTGCATTGAAGATATGGCGACACTACCTTTATGGTACCAAGTGTGTGGTCTTCACCGACCATAAGAGCCTTCAGCACATCTTCAATCAAAAAGAACTCAACATGCGTCAACGTCTTTGGGTAGAGTTGTTAAACGGCTACGACTGCAAGATTCGCTACCACCCTGGTAAGGCGAATGTTGTAGCTGATGCACTTAGTCGTAAGACTCATGTAAAAATCATTCATTGCTATGACTGTGGGTAACCTTCGCGACCGAATTCGCAAAGCACAACACTCATCCGTTACCGAAAATGACTTATACAACGAGATGAAGTGTGGCGCTGAGGAACAGCTTGTGTCCAAATCCGATGGTATTATGTACTATCTCAATCGCATCTGGATTCCAAATCGTGACAACCTTTGTAACTTCTTGATGAAGGAAGCCCATAAGTCCCGATATTCCATTCATTCTGGCGCCGACAAGATGTAGCAAGACTTACGCACGTCTTATTGGTGGCCTGGTATGAAGATAGATATCGCTCTCTAGTCTCGAAGTGTCACACCTGTTCCAAAGTTAAAGCCGAACATCAACGTCCCCCTGGATTACTCAAACAACTAGAAATTCCTGTTTGAAAATGGGAGAGCATTGTTATGGATTTCATCACTTAACTCCCTCGTACTTCTTCTGGTCATGATAGTATTTGGGTCATCATTGACCGATTGACCAAATCCGCTCATTTCCTCGTAATTCGTGAAGATTACAAAGTCGAGAAATTGTACGCGAATGAAATTATTTGTCTTTATGGTATTCCCATTGACATCATTTCTGATCGTGATGGTCGTTTTACGTCCCGTCTTTGGTAAACATTCCAATCCGCTATGGGTACTCATCTCAACCTTAGCACCACTTTTCATCCTTAGTCTGACGGACAAACCGAGCGTACTATCCAAACTCTAGAGGATATGCTTCGTTCATGCGTAATCGATTTTGGCGGCAACTGGGATATGCACTTTCCTTTTATCGAATTCTCGTACAACAACAGTCATCATGCGAGTACAAAATGGCACCTTTCGAAGCATTGTATGTCGTAGTGCGTTCGCCTATTAGTTGGCACGAAATCAGAGAAGCTCAAATCACCGATCCCGAGCTTATATAAGAGACAACAGACAAAGTTTTACAGGTTTGAGACAACTTGTTGATAGCTAGAAGCCGACAAAAGAGTTACGCTGACAAGTGTCGTAAACCTATGGAACTCGAAGTAGATGAGCTTGTAGTTCTCAGGGTATCCCCTTGGAAGGGAGTAGTTTGATTTGGCAAGAAAGGCAAACTCGCACCTCTCTATGTAGGTCCTTTCAAGATTCTCGAAAGGATTGGCAAGGTTGCGTATCGACTGGACCTACCTGAAGAACTCAACAACGTTCATCCTGTCTTCCACGTTTCAAACTTGAAGAAATGCCTAGCTGAAAAAGGACTTCAAGTCCAACTCAAAGATCTTCAAATCAATGAAACTTTGCACTTTGTCGAGAAACTTGTTGAGATCATGGACCGAGGAGTCAAGCAATTACGGCGCAGTAGAATTCCTATCATTAAGGTTCAATGGGAAGGAAAACCTCGGGCACAGTTTACTTAGGAACTCGAGAGTGATATGAAGACTAAGTATCCGCATCTGTTTGTTGCATCTTCCTAAATTTCAGGACGGAATTTCCTAAAGGAGGGGAGACTGTAAGGCCCTGCTTTTTCATACTTTCCATAATTAGAAAGCTTGTCTTGTAATTCTATTTTTGGAAATCTTGTACCCTTGTAATCGTATTTGCGAGACTTTGATCATAATAAAACTTGGTTTTTATACAATCCATGCTTACATACTTACACTTGTTCATACATTTAAATTATGCTTAATTTATAATCCTCGGAAACGTATAATAAACATGCTAATACGTGACATACATGCATCATACGATACTTACCCTTGATTCTTATACTTAATCATGCTTGTTTACACTTATTCTCGTGACTAAATTGCATGCAAGCCTTTTAGAATATGCCTTAATGCTTAAAACTTCCCTAAATTAGTCCAAAAACACTTAACACATCAAAGATAACGGTTAAATGGAAAAACCACCAAACAAAAAGGATAAAAAACAAAATATGGCTTCTGACAAGCCTTACGGACCGCAAGGCCATCTGCTTACGGTCCGTAAGGGGGTCTGGCAAGGGAAACTTGGATCAGCCGCGTTTTTGAACTCGTTTTCCACCTTTTTCAACCTCCAGTGGCCTCCAACCTTCATTTAAACCCACCTCCCACTAACCCTAACTCATCCCTATAAAACCAAGCCTCCGCCACACTTCTTCCACTTTCCTACTACCTCAAACACTCTCAAAACACTCCTTAATCAGCTGAAAATCAGAAGCTTGGCAGATTCGTCACAAGTTGCTAAAAGGAGCATAAGTTCACTTCTACTCCTTCTTTTTCATTGATTCTTCTTTCTAGTCACTTGGAACAACCTTAGGTATGATTCCACGGGTTTTAATTGGAACATCCAGACTTGGAACTTCACCAAAACAAGCTCCAAAGTGACATAAACTTTCTGCTTTGATTTAAACTTTGCTAAACTACTTGAACTTGAGGTTTCTCATACACATTCCTATGTCCTTATGCTTATAACCAATTGTATGGTTAGTAGGGCTTAAAACAAGGTTGTGACATATAAATCCAGAGGTTTAATCCTCATAAAATTTTGTTTTTGATAGAGTTTCAACTCACAAGTAATGAACAAGTCTTGAACTTGAAGTTGTGTGATTATAAGATTAGCTTGGGCTATTCTACTTGGAAAATCCACACATTACTTGATATTTTCTTAGATTAGTTGTAAATATTTCATTACTTATTGTATATTCATGACCCTCCTTGTTGTCTATGACAACACGTGTAGTGGTGAATCATATAAAGAGGTTAAATGGATGTTCATCATCCTACCTCCATGCTTGACTTACATGAATCCAAAAGAGGTCTTAAATGGATGATTTAATTCTCCTACCTCATGCTTGACTTATATGAATACCTATACAATATAATCTATATAATATCTAAGTAACTAAACCTTGATGATAGCCTAAGGTTATTTGTCAAATGTGAAGTTACATCATCTATGACCATGATACTTGTTACAATCCTAATGGGCATTGTGACCCATGAAAACATTCTAACTCTTTTGAGTTTCATAGTGTCAAGGACAAGTGTTATGCGTGCTAGATGATTACTTTTCATATGATTATTTTTGTACTTTCATTCCAAAAACTTTATCACTAGTAGACAATTGCACTTTAATTTACAATACCATCCATAATACACTCAATTTTACATTAAATGCACATGTGCATTATTATGTATAACAATTATATACCGTGTTTTGGTACAAAAAGTTTGTGATTTTGAATGATGAAGTAGGCTCATATATATGTTTTTTGGTTAGTTATATCTAGTGGTTGATGGGTTCATTATAGTTGTCACTTTATGATGTAATATGTTGATTGAATGGTATAAACGGTGTTGATATACATGTAATAAAGTGAAAATATTGGTACTGGTATTGTGGTAGGAGGTAATGGTATTGTATTATGGATGGTAGAAGGTAATGGAAGTGTATTATGGATGGTATGATAGATGAAAGAGAAAGTGTATTCAAAGTAGTGTACCAAAACACCTTATTTCATGTTGATACATATAGATGCGCATGTGCATTTCTTATATTGGTAACATCAAAAGTAGTGCATTACACATTGTAGTGTAAATGAAAGTAAAATTGTCTAATGTCTAATGTATTACGGAATTTGTCAAAGAAATGATGAAAATGCACATGTGCATGGTAGTGTATTATGGATGGTATGATAGATGAAAGAGAAAATGTATTCAAATTAGTGTACCAAAACACCTTATTTCATGTTGATATATATAGATACACATGTGCATTGCTAATATTGGTAAAGTAAAAAGTAGTGTGTTACACATGGTAGTGTAAATGAAAGTACAATTGTCTATGTTTGTAATGTATTATGGAATTTGTCAAAGAAATAACGAAAATGCACATGTGCATGGATAGTTGGTACTCAACATTTTTTTTTGAAATTTTTTTTATTGTTGTGTAAATATAGCGACTTTTTCAAAAAAATATTAAAAAAACAAAAAAAATTTGGTCTTTTTTTTGGGTTTTTTTAGGCATTACTATTTGTGTTCACACTGGTTCTCGCGGTTCTCGCAATAAAGGGTGGTTCCTAACGGATCCTTGTCCTATATATATAATATATATAATATATATATATATATATATATATATTTTTTCGGTCGGGTTTGACTTATATGTTTTGTGGACGTCGTTCCACGAGAAGAAATGTAGTATTTTGTTCGTAAAATGTATATTAATTGGGAAGGTTCCGTGTACGTCGTTCCACATGAATAAATATAGTATTTTGTTCATAAAATATATATTTATGGAAGGTTTTGTGGACATCATTCCACGGGAAAGAAATATAGTATTCTGTTCGTGAAATATATATTTATTTTGATCGTATTTGTGGTTTTGGGACTAGGTCCCGGTATTATGTGACAATGTGCGTTATTATATATATGTGTGATAATATATGTATATATGTGTGTGTATAAACATTTGGATAATCACCCACCAACGCATCGTAACGGTAACGCTTCTAATAAAAGGTTAATATCTCGAATGTCTAAGACAAGTTTGGTGAACGACTTGTCGACTAGACACATGTTAGACCTAGTGTCTTATTAAATTAGGACACGTGTAGGTCGGGGATTTATTTTCAGACACTTTGATTTTTGCTAGCATTCGCATGGAACGTAAATTGTAAGTTTTCATGGCCCTTGTTACTTTATTTAAATGTCTATTAAATTAGGGGAAATCCTTGCTTGGTTACGGGGTATCATAGTTGGGGATGGAATCCATTTCAGTCTACTGTGTGCGCATAAGTTGGATGGTTTTGAGCTTGGGAAGTCCTTGTGGTGGTATTTCAGTTTAGTAACAATTATTCGTGGTGTGACCGTAGAACAGTCGAACAGATCTGTTGGGTTTAATGAACTCTGCTGATGTCGGTCGTAACCCTGTAGGAGTACAATGGTATCCTACTTGTTCAGCATCGCCTTGAGTGGTGATGTGGCAAGTCAACGTCGTTATGGTTTGGTTATGGGCTTATGTCGGCACATGTGTTATAGTTTTCCAAGACCATGATTTGACCATCGTGTTTTTCATTAGACTATGCATACTAAATTCTTATCAAATGATTTTTGGAATCATTTATGCCACTAAAACTTGTGAACTCACAAACATTATGTTGACGCTTTAAGCATGTTTTTCTGGTAAGTGAACTTTGGTTCACAGCTTTTGGGAGTCTAAGCACTCATCATGGACGATACCTTTTTGCGGGTTTTGACTAGTATATCTCATCGTATATGGGATATATTTGGCAAATCCTTGATCATTTCAAAACAATATTTATTTTGGCCGTGTGTCTATAAACATGGTGCTCAAATTTGGACATGCAAACTAAATATATTGTTGTGGTATATAACCTTCCACATTTGGTATCATTGATGCATAATCATATCAGACGTTTCTCATCGTATGTTTGAAAACCTTTCATGGTCACTCCTCGTGTTTCCGTCTTCGGCGGGGGTGTGACAGAAAGATGTAAGTCCAACATCGGTTGAGAAGGAGAACGGAACCTGTAACAACTCTCCAAAACACCCAATACCAAGCCAAAAACAAAGAACCGGACACGCATATCGAGAGCCGACGGAAAAACGAATAAATTTCATCAGGGCGTCCCAGGAGCCATGCGCCAGAATCCCTGGCATCTCCCGGATGCGGGGGAGAGTACTAGATGACGCGTCTCAGTTTCGTGACAGTTTGGCTAAGCTATACATGCAACGTAGCCTATCTAGGCCATATAGGCTTCCCCCGCGCCACGTGAGGGAATCCTGAGTTCTCCCGCGACGCGCGGGAGGTGTCAATTTCGGGTATAAAAGGCCAGGCCTGGGATTGAATTCGTCTCTCACTTTCGTATACTCTCTCGAATCTTCGTTTCTCTAACAAACACCCCTATAAACCTGCGAAGCGCTGCCCGCTGTAAGTATCTTACCTGTAACATCTGTCGAAAAACAGGTTTTCAAAACCCCTTTGTTTATTAACCGAACAATCAGTTTTAAATTTTGTTGTTTATTTATGACATATTTTAATTTAGACAATACATAATTAATAAACAATTTAGATGATATAAATTATAATTGTAAAAAATTAAAAATAGATTAATTAAAAAGGAAAACCGGCTGCCGGGAGTCAAACCCGGGTCAGCCGAAAATCCCCACAAATTAACTTTCACACAATCAACCACTCCGCCACTTTGATTCTTTGTTAAAATACCAAAACAATTAATTAAAAAGATGAATCGCGGAAGTCAAATCCAGTCAAAATCGCGCCCAATTATCAGTCGTCGGAAATCCCGACGACTTCGCCGATAATTAACTTTTTCGCCCAATTTAACCGAAGAAATTACTTTGACGACGGTTATAACCGACGTCTGAACCCGCGACATCAGTCGTAACCGCCGGAGAACGGCTGACCTTGAATTGAGACTAAATTCAGACCCCATACATCTCGATTCCTCCCTATAAATTCACCCACAATCCACTGGTAGCCTTTTCGCTCAAAATCACACCCTTTCTCGACGAAAATTCACTCGCCGGAAAATACCTGCAAATCGCCGGAAAACCGAGTCTCACATCCACACGGTAATTCTTTCGACTTTTTCTGTTTCAATCATTTGATTAATCTGTCACTAACACAACTCCACCATCAGAATCATTCCCAGTCAACGTGTGTCGAGATTCCTACCTTTGCCGGAAAATTTCTGAAACTTCCGGAAACACACTGAGAGCTGGTATGATCTTTCAAACTTCTGTTTGACTTTGATTAAGTACCTCAACTTCATAAATAATCGAACAGAATTGTTAATTGATTTCGACAGCCGGAGTTCACTTTCAGAACCGACGGACCTCTGCCGGAATTCTGTGAACAACACGGATCGGTACATCTCTTCCCCCAAACTCTCTCCATTCGTTACCTTTAAATTACTTATAAAGTTTAAAAACCAGATTAGGCATAAATCAGTCCAATCAGTCGGACTTTGTTTCTGGGTAAAATTTAACGGAGAAGACGAAGTCGGGTTATAACATAAGAGTAGTTAAAATCAGTTTTATAAACGGGTTAGACACACAGTCCAGCGGTGGACCGTGTGCAACAAACACACATGCGACGCGAGTTCGAATCCTGTCCCAGCTTTACTCTCTCGAAATAAAAAAATTGCCTTTTTAACTGAACCGGGTTAACTCACAAACCATGTTAAGTATAATAAAAACCGAGTTAATAACCAGGTTAGACACACAGTCCAGGGTGGACTGTGTGTACGCTAACTCACAGGTCCCGGGTTCGAGACCTGTGGTCTGCACCGGTTCGATACATTTAAAATCTTTTTAAAAATAAAGGATTTTCGGATTAAACTAAATAGTATATAAGTATAATTAAAAACAGAATTATTTCGGGTTAGACACGTAGCTCAGTTGGTAGAGCTGCGTGCACGCGTACGGGAGGTCACCGGTTCGAACCTCGCTCAGTGCAACAATATAACCGACCGAACCGGTCAACGGTCAAAGTCAAAAAGTTAACTTTTTTTTGTTTTTATTTATTTATTTAATTTAAAAATCAATTAAAAATACCTAGAAATAACATTTTTAAAGTTAGAAAGTAGCCTTAAACTCACCAAAATATACCCAAAAATCCTATTAAAATAGTTAATAAAATCCACATACTTACCGTACCTTTTCGTTATTTATTTGGTTAGTTATCTCTCGTCGATCAATCCCCTAAACTCGTGCGCATTCAACATCTTCAAACAAACGCACCAATGTGAGTGAATCTCTACCAATTCCCCGTTTTAATCACATTTTGGGGTGTATCATGTGTCGTTATTTATTTATTATAATTAACATTTGTGCATCCATCATGTTCATGATCAAATGTGTATTCAATGTGTATCCATTGTTTGTGTGGTTGAAGTTTAGATTAATTTTATCATTTCAGTACATACATTTCATAGGCCGCCGCTCCCCATTACCTATGAGTGTGAGCTGTTTCCCATTACCTATGAGCGTGAACCAGGCGTTGCCAACATAAGATCGGCTCCGTTTGATTGAGCCTTGATCTCACATACATTAGCATAGGCCGTCCGTTCCCCATTACCTATGAGCGTGAACGGGACGTTGCCAACATATACATTGCCATTCTTATTTCATGCTTAAGCAAGGTGGTTTGTGATCGTTATGTTTACATACAATTGTTCATATATGATTATTGCACAATTTTCCTAAGTTAATTACAATAATGAATCGATAACAAATGTTTTTAACAAGGTTCACTCGCCAACTTTTGTTGATCCAAAATTTTCCCATTTTTACACATGATACAGGTGATCAAGTTGAAGCAAGAAACATATAGGGCGGCTTAGAAGAATAAACCAGTTTAGATTATGGATTTGTTTTAGTTAATTTTTCCTTTCCTTGTATTGTATGAATTTGATTTGGAACATTGAAATGTAATTTGGATTTAATAAATATGAAACATATTAGTAAACATCATGAGCTTTGGTGATAACCCAATTATGCCCCGACTCTTATTCCGCTGCGGGTCGGGGTGTGATAGATTGGTATCAGAGCCATGACTATAGGGATATAGGATAGGTTATTAGACCCTTAGAGCCTATACTATAGTTGATTAGAAATTTTAAGATTCTTGTGTGTTACATGCCAAATTTCATGATGTTTATATGTTTTATGTTAAATGTTACATTCAATGTTATGCAAGCATGTTCATAAGTATATATTATCATATAATGCTTATCATGAATCATATTCTCATAACATATCATATCCATGAAAGCACACACCACATCATTTTCATGATTGCTTTTACAATGATTTTTGTATTTTCAAATCTCATCAAAGTGAGTTCTCATGACGGGCATGTAGTAACTGGAAGGGTACAAGTACCGGTAGTCGGAACGTCCTGTCTAGGCTTGGCATTCGTATAAATCCATAATAAAGGACCAGTTTGCCTACCTGGGGACTAACGATGAGAGTACAAAGTACATATTAGGCCAAAGCATGCTATACCAAACGTCGTGTGAGCTAACCCCACTTTGATTTGTCATTGTGTCTACACCTGGACACATTCCGACCATACATCTCGTAAACATATTTTGTGGTTTTCATTCGGGTCATGCGAGTGTTAAATCGCCAATACTAATGTGAATCCTACCAAGCCAATAGTCATGGGGGCCCACATGACTATACAGGTGAAGGTATGGGGGACATTTGAGGCCCAACATGAGCAAACCCAAGACATCCTATGGATGTAGTTGCATTATTGATATTTATGTTATTTTCATTTTCTTTAAGACACATGACACCTACAAAGACTCCATAAACTCATAATCTTCCTATGTATGTTCCTGTAGATGTCGGCTAGGCAGCTACGTGGAGGACGAAAGTCAGGAAGGTCAAACGAACGTTTGGCCACTCAGATTGCGAAACAAATGTCCGCGGTACTTCCTGATATTGTAATTCAAGTCCAGCAAGCTCTCACCGCGAATCCTGTCAACCCATCCAATCAAGAGGATCAAAACATCGACAACTTTTCCTCCAAGAAGTGCTCCTACAAGCACTTCAAGTCTTGCGATCCCCCAAAGTTCGAAGGGACCGAAGGTGTCACCGCTCTCCTCCACTGGTTTGAGGAAATGGAAAACACTTTCCTAAATTGCGATTGTCCCGAGGATTGCAAGGTACGTTACGCAACCGGGAGATTATTTGGGGTAGCCCTGACCTGGTGGAACACCGAGAAGGGTAAAAGAGGAGTTAAGGACTCTATGGCCTTAACCTGGGAAGAGTTAAGGGAAATGATGACAAAACGCTTCTGCCCAAGAAGCGAACTTAAGAAGTTGGAAGACGAATTCCACTCGCTGAAGCAAAAGGAAGGGGATCATACTTCTACAACAAAAGATTCCTGGAGCTGAACCAGATGGTTCCTAACTTGTTCACCTCAGTATACCGTTTGGTTGAACACTATATTCGAGGCCTTCCCTCGAAGATTCAAGACTCAGTCCTCAGCACTTCGCCTACAACCCTCGAAGCCGCCATGGAATTAGCCACCGAACTTACCGAGAACCGCATCAGGAACGGTAAATTCAAGGAGGAGAAAAAGAAAGCCCCCGTTGAGGGCCAAACTTCCAACCACCCCACCTCATCCTCAAAATTTTCAAACAAGAGGAAGCGAAATACCAGAAATTTTGCCGTCACTCAAACAAACTTCCCAATCTCTGCTGCGCCCATCACACAAGTTCTCCTTCACCCGCTCCATACAAAACGGCAATACTCTGGCCCTTACCCAAAGTGTACCCGTTGTCAATACCATCACTCCCCCGAATACCCCTGTCAATATTGCACCGGCTGTGGCCGTGCAGGTCACACCATCCAAGCCTGCCGCTCACTGCAACGAATGAACCGCAACCAACCCACAACTCAAACCCACCATCAAATAATGGGTCAAACCCAACAACCCCTACTACCACCACCTACACAACATACAACCCAAACCTACTATCAACCCAACTACCCCATGATGCAACCCATGCGGGCTTGCTACAATTGTGGAGACCCAAACCACTTTAGAAACACCTGTCCACGCTTGGTGAACATCATACACGCTCAAGCTCAAGCGAATCCGGTGAACCAAGCTAACCAAGCTCCTCCACCTGCTAGAGGAAGAGCATTTAACATCAACGCCAACCAAGCTAGGGCCGACAACAATGTGGTTAACGGTACGTTTCTCATCAACGGTAGTTATGCATCTGTGTTATTTGATACTGGCGCGGATAAGAGTTTTGTGTCCTTAGAATTTGAACCCATCCTCAACCAAACTCGTGATAAACTTATGGAATCCATAACGGTAGAAGTTGCTGACGGAAAACCAGTCTCATTAAACTCCATTATCCGAAACTGTAATCTTACTCTAAACGATCACGATTTTCCTGTTGACCTCATTCCTATGAAGTTGGGAAGTTTTGACATTATAATCGGCATGGACTTGGCTTAGCCAACATCATGCTGAAGTGGTATGCCGCGAAAAGTTCATTCCCTTCCTCTTGCAGACAGTCAAACTCTACGAATCTTTGGAGAAACCCCTTCAAAAGGACTCAAACTGATGTCCTGTCTTCAAGCCGAAAATATCTCCGCAAGAATTATGTAGCATTTCTAACCCACGTGGTCAAGAAGGGAGACAAAGAGAAGAACTCGAAGATATACCCGTAGTGAAAGATTTCCCGCAAGTTTTTCCCGACGACATCGCAGGACTTCCTCCCAAGAGAGAAGTCGAATTCCGCATCGATCTTATACCTGGCGCTACACCCGTCGCAAATCTCCTTATAGGTTAGCCCCATCCGAGATGCAAGAGCTGGCCAGTCAGTTGCAAGAACTGACCGACAAGGGATTCATACGTCCTAGCTCATCGCCTTGGGGTTCACCTGTTCTGTTTGTAAAGAAGAGAGATGGGACGTTTCGCATGTGTATCGATTACAGGGAACTCAACAAATTAACGGTAAAAAATCGCTATCCTTTACCTCGCATCGATGATCTCCTAGACCAACTCCAGGGTGCCACTTGTTTTTCAAAGATCGACCTTCGTTCCGGCTATCACCAACTCAGAGTACATGAAGAAGACGTCCCAAAGACCGCCTTCCGAACTCGTTATGGTCACTATGAATTCATGGTTATGCCATTTGGTCTAACCAACGCTCCAGCCGTCTTCATGGACCTAATGAACAGAGTTTGCAAACCCTATCTTGATCGCTTTGTTATAGTCTTCATCGACGATATTCTCATTTACTTAAAGTCTAAGACTGATCATGAACTACACCTTCGACTCATCCTCACACTCTTGAGAACCGAAAAGCTTTACGCTAAATTCTCCAAATTAGAATTTTGGTTAAAAGAAGTACAGTTCCTTGGTCATGTCGTCAATGACAAGGGAATTCATGTCGACCCCGCAAAGATCAAAGCAGTACAAGAATGGCAAGCGCCCCGTACCCCAACCGAAGTAAGATCTTTCCTTGGTTTGGCTGGTTACTATCGTCGTTTCATATCAAATTTCTCTCGTATCGCTGTACCACTCACGGCTTTGACACATAAAGGAAAACCCTTCGCATGGGGACCTAAACAAGAAGAAGCCTTCCAAACCCTTAAGCAAAAGCTTTGTGACGCACCTATACTCACACTCCCCGAAGGTTGCGATGACTTTGTAGTTTATTGCGACGCATCAGGACAGGGATTAGGCTGTGTTTTAATGCAAAGGGGAAAAGTGATAGCCTATGCTTCTAGGCAGCTTAAAACTCATGAGAAGAACTACACTACTCACGACCTAGAACTTGGAGCCGTTGTGTTCGCTTTTAAGATATGGAGACATTACCTCTATGGTACCAAGTGTGAGATTTACACTGACCACAAGAGCCTCCAACATATCTTTAACCAAAAGGAGCTGAATATGAGGCAACGAAGATGGGTCGAACTTCTTAATGACTACGACTGTGAAATTCGGTATCATCCTGGCAAAGCAAATGTGGTGGCCGATGCACTCAGTCGAAAGGGTTATGCGAGCTCCATTCGTCTTCTATGTTCGCAAATCATGACCAACATCAAAGACCAAATCCGAGAAGCTCAACATGTTTCCATAACAGAATACGACATACGCAATGAGTTATCTTGTGGAGCAGAACTCAAACTCGAAACAAAATCTGACGGCATTCTGTATTATCTAGATCGCATATGGATTCCCGATCACAACCACCTTCGCGATACCCTTATGAAAGAGGCGCACAAAACACGATACTCCGTACACCCAGGAGCCGACAAGATGTATCAGGACCTTCGATACACCTACTGGTGGCCTGGCATGAAGAAGGATATTGTTGTTTTTGTTTCCAAGTGCCTTACCTGTTCAAAAGTGAAAGCTGAACACCAAAGACCCTCAGGACTTCTGGTCCAACCTGAAATACCTGTATGGAAGTGGGAAAACATAACCATGGACTTCATTACCGGGTTACCTCGCACTCCTGGTGGGTACGACACTATATGGGTAATCATTGATCGTCTTACAAAATCAGCTCACTTCATTCCGATTCGCGAAGACTTCAAAAATGAGAAACTAGCTCGTATCTACATCAGTGAAATCGTAAGCCGTCATGGTGTACCGTTAAGCATTATATCAGATCGTGATGGTCGTTTCACTTCACGAACATGGCAAGCTGTACAAGCCGCTTTGGGTACACGATTAGATCTCAGCACCGCTTATCATCCCCAAACTGATGGTCATCTGAACGCACCATTCAAACTCTTGAAGACATGCTTCGGGCATGTGTCATAGACTTCAAAGGGAATTGGGATGCTCACCTACCATTAGTTGAATTTTCGTACAACAACAGCTTTCATTCAAGTATTGGCATGGCACCTTTCGAAGCGTTATATGGTCGTAAGTGCCGATCACCTATATGTTGGCACGAAATTGGAGAAGCTCAAATCACCAGTCCAGAATTAATACAAGAAACAACCGACAAGATTCATCAAATCCGAAACAACCTTTTAGCGGCACAAAGTCGTCAAAAGAGCTATGCTGACAAGCGACGAAAGCCCTTGGAGTTTAACGTTGGCGATCAAGTACTTTTAAAAGTATCGCCGTGGAAGGGAGTAGTTCGTTTTGGCCAAAAAGGCAAGCTAGCACCACGTTACGTAGGTCCTTTCAAGATACTCGAAAGGGTAGGACCTGTAGCCTACAAGCTTGACTTACCGAAGAACTCAACAGAATTCATCCCACATTCCACGTATCGAACTTGAAGAAGTGCCTCGCCGATGAAAATCTCCATATTCCTCTAGAAGACATTCAAGTCGATGAATCTATGCATTTCATTGAAAGACCTGTAGAAATTATGGACTTCGGGGAAAAACGTTTAAGAAGAAGCCGCATCCCAATCGTCAGGGTACGCTGGGAGTCGAAACGAGGACCTGAGTTTACTTGGGAACGTGAAGACTCAATGCGCGAGAAATACCCACATCTTTTTCCTGTATCTACTACTACTACTTAAATTTCGGGACGAAATTTCTAAAAGTAGGGGATACTGTAACATCTGTCGAAAAACGGGTTTTCAAAACCCGCTTCGTTTATTAACCGAACAATCAGTTTTAAATTTTGTTGTTTATTTATGACATATTTTAATTTTAGACAATACATAATTAATAAACAAATTAGATGATATAAATTATAATTGTAAAAAATTAAAAATAGATTAATTAAAAAGGAAAACCGGCTGCCGGGAGTCGAACCCGGGTCAGCCGGAAATCCCCACAAACTTAACTTTCACACAATCAACCACTCTGCCACTTTGATTCTTTGTTAAAATACCAAAACAATTAATTAAAAAGATGAATCGCGGAAGTCAAATACAGTCAAAATCGCGCCCAATTATCAGTCGTCGGAAATCCCGACGACTTCGCCGATAATTAACGTTTTCGCCCAATTTAACCGAAGAAATTACTTTGACGACGGTTATAACCAACGTCTGAACCCGCGACATCAGTCGTAACCGCCGGAGAACGGCTGACCTTGAATTGAGACTAAATTCAGACCCCATACATCTCGATTCCTCCCTATAAATTCACCCACAATCCACTGGTAGCCTTTTCGCTCAAAATCACACCCTTTCTCGACGAAAATTCACTCGCCGGAAAATACCTGCAAATCGCCGGAAAACCGAGATCTCACATCCACACGGTAATTCTTTCGACTCTTTCTGTTTCAATCATTTGATTAATCTGTCACTAACACAACTCCACCATCAGAATCAATCCCAGTCAACGTGTGTCGAGATTCCTACCTTCGCCGGAAAATTTCTGAAACTTCCGGAAACACACTGAGAGCTGGTATGATCTTTCAAACTTCTGTTAAACTTTGATTAAGTACCTCAACTTCATAAATAATCGAACAGAATTGTTAATTGATTTCGACAGCCGGAGTTCACTTTCAGAACCGACGGACCTCTGCCGGAATTCTGTGAACAACACGGATCGGTACATCTCTTCCCCCAAACTCTCTCCATTCGTTACCTTTAAATTACTTATAAAGTTTAAAAACCAGATTAGGCATAAATCAGTCCAATCAGTCGGACTTTGTTTCTGGGTAAAATTTAACGGAGAAGACGAAGTCGGGTTATAACATAAGAGTAATTAAAATCAGTTTTATAAACGGGTTAGACACACAGTCCAACGGTGGACTGTGTGCAACAAACACATATGCGACGCGAGTTCGAATCCTGTCCCAGCTTTACTCTCTCAAATAAAAAAATTGCCTTTTTATTGAACCGGGTTAACTCACAAACCATGTTAAGTATAATAAAAACCGAGTTAATAACCAGGTTAGACACACAGTCCAGCGGTGGACTGTGTGTACGCTAACTCACAGGTCCCGGGTTCGAGACCTGTGGTCAGCACCGGTTCGATACATTTAAAATCTTTTTAAAAATAAAGGATTTTCGGATTAAACTAAATAGTATATAAGTATAATTAAAAACAGAATTAATTCGGGTTATACACGTAGCTCAGTTGGTAGAGCTGCTGCACGCGTACGAGAGGTCACCGGTTCGAACCTCGCTTAGTGCAACAATATAACCGACCGAACCGGACAACGGTCACGGTCAACGGTCAAAGTCAAAAAGTCAACTTTTTTTTTGTTTTTATTTATTTTAATTTAAAAATCAATTAAAAATACCTAGAAATAACATTTTTAAAGTTAGAAAGTAGCCTTAAACTCACCAAAATATACCCAAAAATCCTATTAAAATAGTTAATAAAATCCACATACTTACCGTACCTTTTCGTTATTTATTTGGTTGTTATCTCTCGTCGATCAATCCCCTAAACTCGTGCGCATTCAACATCTTCAAACAAACGCACCCAATGTGAGTGAATCTCTACCAATTCCCCCGTTTTAATCACATTTTGTGGTGTATCATGTGTCGTTATTTATTTATTATAATTAAACATTTGTGCATCCATCATGTTCATGATCAAATGTGTATTCAATGTGTATCCATTGTTTGTGTGGTTGAAGTTTAGATTAATTTTATCATTTCAGTACATACATTTCATAGGCCGCCGCTCCCCATTACCTATGAGCGTGAGCTGTTCCCCATTACCTATGAGCGTGAACCAGGCGTTGCCCAACATAAGATCGGCTCCGTTTGATTGAGCCTTGATCTCACATACATTAGCATAGGCCGTCCGTTCCCATTACCTATGAGCGTGAACGGGACGTTGCCAACATATACATTGCCATTCTTATTTCATGCTTAAGCAAGGTGGTTTGTGATCGTTATGTTTACATACATTTGTTCATATATGATTATTGCACAATTTTCCGAAATTAATTACAATAATGAATCGATAACAAATGTTTTTAACAAGGTTCACTCGCCAACTTTTGTTGACCCAAAATTTTCCCATTTTTACAGATGATACAGGTGATCAAGTTGAAGCAAGAAACATATAGGGCGGCTTAGAAGAATAAACCAGTTTAGATTATGGATTTGTTTTAGTTAATTTTTCCTTTCCTTGTATTGTATGAATTTGACTTGGAACATTGAAATGTAATTTGGATTTAATAAATATGAAACATATTAGTAAACATCATGAGCTTTGGTGATAACCCAATTATGCCCCGATTCTTATTCCGCTGCGGGTCGGGGTGTGACATTACCCCCGATCACTAATTCACTATCCTACCCGATTTAGGACCAACACATGTCAAGGCTCTGCCCGACTAAGTAAGTTGGAGTCCTATCTCGTGTTGTATGGACACGCTACCCGATCGATCTAGAATCGCCAACGCATCTCTAGGCTCTGCCTGACTAAGTTCGTTGGAGTTCTGTCGCGTGTTGTATGGTTAAAGTGACTTGGGTTAATTTACTAACACATGTGCATTGTATGTTTTAATAGAAATTCCAGGAAGTAATCAGGAATTATCACCAGAAAGGCCGTAGGAATACCTAAGTTTTCAATGTGAGTCATTCTCTTTTTCTCAAATGCTTTTGTAAAACCTTAAATGTTTTCAGTTATACTTATAATGATTAAGTCTTTGTATTCTACAATTACTGCCGGTATGTGGGGTTTTGTATACACTACTTATCAAGCGTCACCATTGGACAACAGGTTAGCCAATGAGTGATAAGACCATAGTCACAGATCCAGTCGAGTGACAAATACTGAATGAGTAATTGGGTTGATATAAACATTGTAATCGCTCTTAGTACTGTAAAGTATAACGCAGTGTCGTTTTATTAAATGGAATGAACTCGCAGTATTTATTGCTGATAAATTATTTTTAAAAACGCGTTTCAGGTAACTTAATGTGAAGCTATAAGAAGCCAGCTATGGAGCACTGAAGGCTTAAAGAAAGTGGCTATAAAGTTACCTAAATAAAAGTTTATAATTTCAACAACTAGGGTTTATCCCTATAAAGATGTTATGAATAAAACATGGGTCTTCTTCGCATTTGTTTAATATAAAAGTTTGGTGTTTTGAAACTCTGAAATTCATTTCCTAACTACGATCCTGATGATTTAATTCTGCTGCCAAATTAATAAACACCGGTACCACCTGTCTGCGGTCCTCGTGGCTCCCGCTCCCGGGGTAGGGGTCGGGGGTTGCAACAGAAGGTGGTATAAGAACCACTGGTTTAAGCCATTTAGGTGCTCTTTTGAAATACCTAAATTTTAAACAAATATGTTAGGAAATACCTGCGACTTCTATGTTACTCTGTGTGAATATATATGTTATTATTTTGTGTTATTTTAATAACTTCTTTAGTTTTCAGTATGAGTGATCAAGGTACTTCTGACGCTTATCGTCATCTACTCTTCTCTCATGGATGAAGGAACATTCCAGCCAATCACCGACTACACTGCCGATTCCAAAGATATATTTGTTTTCAAAGCCAAATCCACAGAACCTTTTCCCCATAAAAAGAGAGGTTGGTTTAGTAGAGCCAAAGAAGAAAAGAGGAAAAGAATGAGACAAGCACAACAGCAAGCCATAGCAGTTAGAACTGAGAGAAATACTCGAAACCCAGAAGTGTTGGATAGACAATTTGCTAATTTTCACATGTTTGGAAATATATGAGGAGAACCTAATTTCAACCAAGTAGCAAATCCAGATACCACCGCTACTTCCTTTATTTTCTGACCAACCCATAAACTTAGAACAGAATCACGGAAACCAATTTCCAATTCCAGCATCTGACCCCAATGAGATACCTAGAATCCCAGCACCAAACCCTATAAATCAGTGGTGGGCTAACAATTGGGCAATTCAGAACCTACTAGAAAACCCATTTCCCTACGAAGAACCAGTTCCACCTTACCCTAAACCAGTGCCAGCCCCAGTACTACCCAGGGATCATGTGGAGGAACGTCGCCAGTATGATGAAGAGGTGGTGGAATAAGGAAACCGCATCCGCCAAATCGGAGAGAAGCTCGTCTGGAAATATGACAAGCGGGAGATGCAGTTTTAGGGAACCAGCCGCCTAATATATATATATATGTGTGTGTGGTGTGTGTGTGTGTTGTGTGTATTTTGTTACTTTGAGAAAAAAAACTAAAATAGATATAAAATAATATATATCACCTATATATATATATATATATATAATATATATATATATACATATATATATATATCGATGCATAGTTCTAATGTTTCAATCCCAGCTATGTTTGTAATAGACGCATATATATATGGAAAGAGTAAAAGTCGCAATGCTCGATGATTTTGGTTCACTGTGTTGTGTGATTATTCTGTGATATTAATACCTGATAAATGTTTACAAGTCAGATGTAAAACGAAGTAAATTAGGAAATTCAGAATAGCAATAATAACGAGATCCAAGTAGATAAAAGTGCTATCGAGCACATAGTGGCCCAAGGAATCATAGATGTGATGCCCTATATTATCGATACTATTAAAAAGGGAGAAAATAATGATTCCAGAAACGGGAATAAACGTATACACATTGAATCAAATCGAAGCATGAATGGAAATCCCAAATTGTTAATCTAAGCTCGAATTCCAAAAAGAAAAAGAACCATCTCATATGGTTGTTCTTATAAAGAATTCTTATCATGAAAACCAATAGAATTCTCAGGCAATGAAGGAGCTATTTCAGCCTTGCGCTGGATAGAAAAGACAGAAGCAGTCCTAAAGATAAGTACAATGTGTAAATGAAGATAAAGTCATGTATGCTTCTAATCTTTTAAAGATGCAGCTTTAGAGTTGTGGAATACCATTCTTCAGTCCAGAGTGTTGGTGCATATGTCTGTTGCCTTCGTCATTACACGAAAACGAGTCTGGAATAAACGAGAGTTTCTGAAGACCGAACAAGACAAAGTAGATATCCAAGAGGGAGTCTATTGATGCATAATGTCTATAGAATAGTCTTGTATCGAGTCTGTATAGAATAGGTGAAACGAGGCGTATTTAAGATAGTTTAGTGACAAGTTCGCTCATGATTGTTTGTAAGAAGCCAAGTTCGGCCGAACTTGACTAGGTCAAGTTCGGGCAACTTACCTATAGCTGCTCTCACCAGCGAACTTGTTCTACTATATATAGGTGCCTTGGGATTTCATTTGTAAAGAGAGTTGGAGATTTTGGCAAAGAGACGGCGAAGCTCTGTCGAATCCGATTCTTGAATGTATTGAACTTTAGATCAATGAAAACAATTATAAAACAAGTAATTCTTGTTATTTGGTTAACTTGTCATTAGTTTCCGCCTAATCAGACAATAGATAACAAATTTAGGTTCCCAAGCTGTTCGTGGACGTTCCTACACAGAGGAAGTGACCGGGTTTACAATATGGAATGGAACAACTTTAAGGAAATAGTTGAAAGGAAATTCTGTCCTCCTAATGAAAAGGAACAAAGTGCTAATAAATTCCAAAATCATAGAATGATCGGGGTAGATTGGAGAGAATATACCACCACATTCTTTGAATATGCAAGGATAGTACCAACCCTGGCTTCACCAGAACCAGTATTAATCTCCCGTTACATCTGGGGATTAATCAGTGAGATCAGACATGTAGTCAAGGCAGCCAGACCACAAACCATAGAAGAAGCAGTAGAACTAGCAAACACCTTGACAGATGAATTGGTACGTACGCAGGAAGAAAACCAGAAAAGGAACTTAGCTCAGAAGATAACCCAGGAACTATGTTAAGGTAATTCCTATCGTGAAAAAGGGGCAAGTTCTTCTCCACCCCCATGTAAGTACTTCAAAAGGACACATTCGGGAAAATACTCTATATACTGCAACTTCTGCAAAATATCAAGGCATAAGGAGGAAGACTACAGAAAGAAAGCTAACCTTGGTAGAACATGCTATAACTGTGGAGAAGCTGGACATATTAAACCGAACTGTCCGAAACTAGCTCTAGCAGCAAGAAACAAAGCAAAGACGACGGAAGGGCCCAGAAGAAATGGCAGAGCACTCGTGCTGACCGCCGAGGAAGCCAAGATTATCTCGGATGTGATTGCCGGCACGTTTTTAGTTAATGATGTTTATGCCAAAGTATTATTTGACTCTGGTGCAAACCAAAGTTTCATAAATACTTCTTTCTGTAAACTTCTTAATCAACCATTAACTAAACTACACCAAGACTGTCTGGTGGAAACGGCAAATGGATCTTCTATCAAAATAAGCGAAATCCTACAAGGAGCAAAGATAGAAATTTAAAGTCATAACTTTACTGCTAACCTTTTTCCAGTGGATCTAGCCGGATTTGATGTCGTGTTAGGAGTGGATTGGTTAGTAGCCAATCAAGCATGAATAATATGTGATCAAAAGTCTGTAGAAGTAAATGTGCCACCTGGCGAAAGGATCACAATTAAGGGAGATAAGTCGACAAGGCCAACAAAGTTCATCACGGTGATGAAAGCTGCAAGCTATAGATGGAAAGGAGGAATGGTGTATATGATTTCCATAATCACTAACACTAAGGAAGATAATTAAAAGATATTCCCGTAATATCTGAATTCTCCGATGTTTTCCCAGAAGAGTTGCCTGGATTACTGCTAGATCGAGAGGTTGAATTTAGAATTCACCTAATACCAGGAATGGCACCAATTGCCAAAGCATCCTATCGCCTAGCACCGACGGAGATGCAGGAATTGAAGAAACAACTGGATGAATTACTAGAGAAAGGGTGCTCATCACCATGGGAGCACCGGTGTTGTTTGTCAAGAAGAAAGACGGATCAATGCGTATGTGCATTGATTACCGAGAATTGAATAAAGTGACAATAAAAAATCGATACCCGTTACCGAGATTTGATGATTTGTTAGATCAACTCCAAGGAGCCCGATTCTTTTCTAAGATCGACTTACGCTCAGGGTATCATCAGTTGAAAGTACAGGAAGAGGACATTCCTAAAACCGCTTTAGAACAAGGTACTGTCATTATGAATTTACAGTCATGCCATTTGGTTTAACCAATGCCCCAGCTGCATTTATGGATTTGATGAACATGATATGTAAACCATACCTGGATAAATTCATAATTGTCTTTATAGATGACATTCTAATTAACTCTAAGAGTAAGGAAGATCATGCAAAGCATTTGCATATACGCCTGTCATTACTGAGAAAGGAAAAACTTTATGCGAAATTCTCAAAATGCGAACTCTGGTTACAAGAAGTACAATTCCTTGGACATCTGGTAAACCACGAAGGAATTCATGTGGATCCCACAATGATCGAAGCAATTACCAAATGGAAGGTCCCAGAATCACCAACGGAAATAAAAAGTTTTCTTGGATTGGCAGGATATTATAGACGTTTTATTCAGGATTTTTCTAGAATAGCCATTCCGTTAACCAAACTAACTTGCAAATCAGTTAAATTTGAATGGGGGCCACAACAAGAAGAAGCGTTTAGGATATTGAAGCAAAAGTTAACAAATGCTCCAATACTCGCCTTGCCAGAAGGAACTGTAGACTTTGTAGTTTATTGTGATGCGTCTAAGTTAGGATATGGATGTATGCTGATGCAGCGTCAAAAAGTAATTACTTATGCCTCTAGACAACTTAAGAAGCATGAAGAGAATTATACAACCCATGATCTAGAGTTAGGAGCAATAATTTTTGCCCTTAAGATTTAGAGACACTATCTTTACGGTAGTAAATTTGTTGTATTCACTGATCATAAAAGTTTAAGATATGTCTTTGGACAAAAGGAATTAAACATGAGATAGAGGCGATGGATGGAAATCTTAGTGATTATGATTGTGATATCCAGAATCATGCAGGAAAAGCTAACGTAGTAGCGGATGCTTTAAGTCGAAAATATCATGAGAAGCCGAAAAGAGTATGCTCTCTTAGACTAAACCTGCAAATAGATTTAAATGAACAAATTAAAAACAGGTGCAAGAAACAACCATCAAGGACAATGCTGAAGGATTAAAAGGAATGATTAAGGAATTAGAAGAAGGAACAAATGGAATTTGGAGATTCCATATGAAAAGGATTTGGATTCCTATCCAAGGAGATCTACGAAATCGAATTTTGGAGGAAGCCCATAAGACTAAGTATACAATGCATCCTGGAAGTGATAAGATGTATAAAGATTTAAGAAAGAATTTCTGGTGGATAGGAATGAAAAAGGATGTAGCAAATTACGTTGCCAAATGTCTAACCTGTTCACAGGTTAAAGCTGAACATTGGAAACCTTTAGGAATATTGCAACAATTGGAAATGCCAATTTGGAAATGGGAATTGATAACAATGGACTTTGTTACCAAACTACTCAGGACACGAAAAGGTAATGATACAATTTGGGTAATTGTAGACAGGTTAACCAAATCTGCTCATTTCTTACCAATGAAGGAAACTTTCAGTATAGAACAGTTAGCCAAGTTATATGTAAATGAAATAGTTTCATTACATGGAATTCCTTTATCTATTGTGTCTGACAGGGACAACCCTTTTACTTCTCATTTTTGGACAAGTTTCCAAAAAGCAATGGGAACTAGACTAAATCTAAGTACAACATATCATCCCCAAACAGACGGTCAAAGTGAAAGAACAATCCAAACAATGGAAGATATGCTTAGAGCCTGTGTAATTGATTTCGGAGGAAACTGGGATGAAAATTTACTTTTGATAGAGTTTTCTTACAACAACAATTATCATACCAGTATCAGTACTGCACCCTTTGAAGCACTCTACGGACGAAAGTGTCGAACCCCAGCATGTTGGGCAGAAATTGGAGAAAAGCAATTATCAGGTCCTGAAATTGTGTAAGAAACAACTGACAAGATCATTCAAGTCAAGGAAAGACTGAAAGCAGCCCGAGATCGTCAAAAGAGTTATGCAGATAACAGACGCAAAGCCTTGGAATTTCAAGTTGGAGATAAAGTGCTATTAATGGTCTCACCATGGAAAGGAGTTGTAAGATTAGGTAAGAAAGGAAAGCTAAGCCCAAGGTATGTTGAACTTTCAAGATTATCAAACGAATAGGGCCAGTAGCTTATCAGCTATAATTTCCAGAGGAAATGGTAGGAATACATGATGTATTCCATGTATGTAATCACAAGAAATGTTTAGCAGATGAATCATTGGTGATACCTCTTCAAGAAATAGAGATAAATGAGAAGCTTAAGTTTGTAGAGAAACCCATTTAGATTGAAGATAGAAAGATCAAGAATCTCAAACACAAGAGATTGGTTCTGGTCAAAGTAAAATGCGATTCAAAGAGAGGACCAAAATACACATGGGTGCTAGAGTCAGAAATGCAAAGGAAGTATCCACACCTATTCCAATGAATCTCGAGGACGAGACTTAAACCAAGGTGGGGAGGATGTAACAACTCTCCAAAACACCCCAAACTAAGCAAAAAACAAAGAACCGGACACGCAAATCAAGACCCGACATGAAAAACAAAGAAATTTCACCAAGGCGTCCCAGGCGCCAGAATCCTTGACATCTCCCGCGACGCGCGGGAGAGTACCAGATAACGTATCTCAGTTTCACGACGTCTAGCTAAGCTGTACATGCAACGTAGCCTATGTAGGCCATATAGGCTTCCCCCGCCACGCGAGGGAATCCCTGAGTTATCCTGCGACGCGCGGGAGGTGTCAATTTTGGGTATAAAAGGCCAGGCCTGCGATTGAATTCGTCGCTCACTTTCGATCCTCTGAATCGACCGTATACTCTGTCGAATCTCCGTTTCTCTAACAAACACCCCCAAACCCCTAAACCTGCGAAGCGTTGCCCGCTGTAAGTATCTTAACCCCCGATCACTAATGCACTATCCTACCCGATTTAGGACCAATTCATGTCAAGGCTCTGCCCGACTAAGTTCCTTGGAGTCCTATCTCGTGTTGTATGCACACCCTACCCGATCGATCTAGAATCGCCAACGCATGCCTAGGCTCTGCCTGACTAAGTTCGTTGGAGTTCTGTCGCGTGTTGTATGGTTAAAGTGACTTGGGTTAATTTACTAACACATGTGCATTGTATGTTTTAATAGAAATTCCAGGAAGTAATCAGGAATTATCACCAGAAAGGCCGTAGGAATACCTAAGTTTTCAATCTGAGTCATTCTCTTTTTCTCAAATGCTTTTGTAAAACCTTAAATGTTTTCAGTTATACTTACAATGATTAAGTCTTTTTATTCTACAATTACTGCCGGTATGTGGGGTTTTGTATACACTACTTATCAAGCGTCACCATTGGACAACGGGTTAGCCAATGAGTGATATGACCATAGTCACAGATCTGGTCGAGTGACAAATACTGGATGAGTAATTATGATTGATATAAACATTGTAATCGCTCTTAGTACGGTAAAGTATAATGCGGTTTCGTTTTATATAATGGAATGAACTCGCCAGTATTTCTTGCTGATAAAATATTTTTAAAAACGCGTTTTAGGTAACTTAATGTGAAGCTATAAGAAGCCAGCTATGGAGCACTAAAGGCTTAAAGAAAGTGGCTATAAAGTTACCTAAATAAAAGTTTATATTTTCAGCAACTAGTGTTTATCCCTACAAAGATGTGATGAATAAAACATGGGCTTTCATCCCATTTGTTTAATATAAAAGTTTGGTGTTTTGAAACTCTGAAATTCATTTCGTAACTACGATACTAGTGATTTAATTCCACTGCCAAATCAATAAACATAGGTACCACCTGTTTGCGGTCCTCGCGACTCCCGCTCACGGGGTAGGGGTTGGGGGTTGCGACAGAACCTTCCTTATAAGAGGGTGGAAACTTTCTCTACCAAGATGCGTTTTGCCTGGGCGTGCAACTCGTCGGGTAAAAACAAATCCGTGAGTTTCCTAGATGGGCATCGGGGGCAAAACGGACAACATCTTGGTACAGTTTACTTGGGCTATTACAGATGGTATCAGAGCCAGGGACCGGGCCGTTGTGCCAGCGAGGATTAAGGGCTTCCTAAAGGGGTTGGAGATGCAAGTCCCACATCAATTAAGAAGGAGAACAAATGTTTCATTATAAGGGGTGGAAACCTGTTCTACCAATACGCGTTTTGCCTGAGCGAGTGTAACGCTTCGCATTTCTGTACTTTCCATATTTGGAAATTTGTATTTACATTTCTATTTTTAGAAACTTGTATTCGTATTGTATTTGTATTTCACTTCCAAACTTGTAATCTGGGACTTTGATCATGATGGGAATTCATGTTTACATCAATCTTATTAAACTCGTACTTATGTTTATGCAATCAGTTGTCCAATACATGTTTACATCAAACCGAGACTTATTACACGCTTGAATTAGTAATCATACGTACACGATATTCATCACATGCTTACAAACACGTTCTATGCTTGAAAACAAGCTAAAATACAAGAAAACGACATAAAATGACCTACAAACACGTTCTATGCTTGAAAACAAGCTATGATTGTAATAGACGCATATATATATGGAAAGAGTAAAAGTCGCAATGCTCGATGATTTTGGTTCACTGTGTTGTGTGATTATTCTATGATATTAATACCTGATAAATGTTTACAAGTCATATGTAAAACGAAGTAAATCAGGAAATTCAGAATAGCAATAATAACGAGATCCAAGTAAATAAAAGTGCTATCCAGCACATAGTGGCCCAAGGAATCATAGATGCGATGCCCTATATTATCGATACTATTAAAAAGGGAGAAAATAAAGATTCCAGAAACGGGAATAAACGTATACCCATTGAATCAAATCGCAGCATGAATGGAAATCCCAAGTTGTTAATCCAAGCTCGAATTCCAAAAAGAAAAAGAACCATCTCATATGGTTGTTCTTATAAAGAATTCTTATCATGCAAACCGATAGAATTCTCAGGCAATGAAGGAGCTATTTCAGCCTTGCGCTGGATAGAAAAGACAGAAGCAGTCCTAAAGATAAGTAAATGTGCAAATGAAGATAAAGTCATGTATGCTTCTAATCTTTTTAAAGATGCAGCTTTAGAGTTATGGAATACCATTCTTCAGTCCAGAGTGTTGGTGCATATGTCTGTTGCCTTCGTCATTACATGAAAACGAGTCTTGAATAAACGAGAGTTTCTGAAGACTGAACAAGACAAAGTAGATATCCAAGAGGGAGTCTATTGATACATAATGTCTATAGAATAGTCTTGTATCGAGTTTATATAGATTAGGTGAAACGAGGTGTATTTAAGATAGTTTAGTGACAAGTTCGCTCATGATTGTTTGTAAGAAGCCAAGTTCGGCCGAACTTGACTAGGTCAAGTTCGGGCGAACTTACCTATAGCTGTCTCTCACCAGTGAACTTGTTCCACTATATATAAGTGCCTTGGGATTTCATTTGTAAAGAGAGTTGGAGATTTTGGCACAGAGACGGTAAAGCTCTGTCGATCCGGTTCTTGAATGTATTGAACTTTAGATCAATGAAAACAATTATTAAACGAGCAATTCTTGTTATTTGGTTAACTTGTCATTAGTTTCTGCCTAATTGGACAATAGATAACAAATTTAGGTTCCCGAGCTGTTCGTGGACGTTCCTACAAGTGGTATCAGAGCCTGGATAGTTGAATTTGTTGAAATCAGGACAAGAATCTCTCTATTTCATCTCCATTCTTCTATTTTTCTTAACTTTTGATCAAAAACGAAGAATTCACGGTCAAATTTTGTCCAATTTTGAATATGTCATGTTAAATACATTCGTGGTAAACCCCTGAGAGTTTGGACATCAAATTCAAACGTTTTGACATCAAAAGTTGCAAAAACCATGTTTTTGAAACAAGCCATGGCCGAACTTAATATCAAGTTCGACCGAGAACTTGATTAAAATCTCATTGATTTTCATCAAGTTCGACTGAACTTGATAGGTTTCTTAATATTTTTCTAGAAATTCGACCGAACTTAACATCAAGTTCGACCGAACTTGATTAAAATCTTACTGATTTTTATCAAGTTCGACCGAACTTGATAGAATTTTCAAGATTTTTCAAGAAGTTCGATCGAACTTGAGAGGTATTTCAGCATTTTTTACGCAAGTTCGACCGAACTTGAGTAAATTGTTTTGTTTTTCTCACGCAAGTTCGCCCGAACTTGATAGTTATCTTGAAAATTCACCTAAGTTCGACCGAACTTATCTGTTTCTTGATTGGTTTTTACAAGTTCGCCCAAAATCAAAATCTTTATCCAAGTTCGACCGAACTTGGATTAAAACTGAAAACTTTTATCCTTCAACTACAAGTTCGACCGAACTTGTAGTTAATTCTAATATTTTTCAAAGTTTCAAGTGTTTTTCAGCGTACGTGTCTCGATTTTCAAAATGGAAGATTTCCATAACGCGTTTGTAGCTGGAGTAGTCAAGCCTCAACGTCAAATTCAATTGTGGTTAACCAGATGAACCTCGATAATGAAATGGGAACTACTCAGAAACCACCAAAGTTGATAAGTATGGACGAGTTTGAGGGATGGAAAGAAAAGTTTGTGAATTGGATTCAAGCGAATCAATTTAACAGCTGGGTTGCGATTGAAGATGGGTATACATGGCCGAAAGATGAACGTGATCAAAATCTTCCAATGAATAAGTTTTCAGTGATTGACAAAGAGAAATATGTTGCTGAAAAGAAGATGATCAGCTTGATACAACAATCTGTCATAGAAGATATCTTGATATTGTTACCAGAATATGATACTTCTCAAGAATTATGGAATTCTCTTTGCAAAAAATTCAAAGGAAGTGATGAAATGATCAAGAGCAAAAAAGCTCTGATTAAGAAGGAGTTTGAGATCTTCACGATGATCAAAGGAGAGACAATGAAGCAAATGATTGATAGATAGTCATCTCATGGTCCAAATGCGAAGACATGATATCAAGAGAACTAACGAAGAGTAAATTGAGAAGCTAGCCGATGCACTTCAAGAAGGAGAATGGACAACGTATCTGATGATTCTAAAGAACAGTCCATCTTGGAGACATTTTAAGTTGTCATCTTTCATTGACAAACTTGAAGGTCATGAAATGGAATTGATGAAGATTGCAAAAACCAAAAACACTAATGTTGTTCAGGATGTCGGAGTTTATTACAAAGGTGGTGTTCCAGATACTCCGATTCAAAGTCCAAAAATCTAAACGGCATTTAGTGCAAACATGAACACATAAGATCAGTCGTCACAAAATCAGTATTCTCCAAACATTGGTTATTCATATGTTGGTTCAAGTTCTTCTTCTTAAAGGTGAACCTATCAGACAAGCCAATCCACTTCTAATTCAAATGTTTTCCAATGCAACATAGCAGTTGACTTGAAGAATGTGTTTGCTGAGAAAGTTGCAAAACAACACATATCACTTCTTGCTACAGTTCTGGAATCGTATGAAAGTCTTGTTGCTGGAAAAATCAGAAATCCTGAAATGACAGCTAAGGATTACGATCAGGTAGATGTGGAAGAGTTGGAACTGATGGACATCAAATGGTCCTTAGCATCGATTACCCAGAGAGTTTCAAAGTTTGTAGAACTCACTAGAAGGGACATTGATAACTCAAGCAATAAACTTGGTTTCGACAAAACGAAAGTTACTTGTTTCAGATGTCGACAAAAAGGGCACTTCAAACGTGAATGCCATAACCAAAAAAGCTAGTGGAAACCAAAACCCTTTTGGAACCGGTAACGAATATTACAAGAAAGCGCTGCAATACAAATCATATCCGAATAGAACACAAATTGAAGTTGAAGATAAACCTGCAAAGAAAGCCGAACAAGCTCTTGTTGCCAATCACGAAGACAATGGTTTCGATTGGAACAAATACATCAGAAAGAAGATTGGTGTTGCTATGATGGCAGAGGTTGTGAATGAATCTGAGTTATCATTTGTGGACGCTGCTATCGAAAATCCTATTCAAGAAGCATTAATGCAGAGAGCTGAGGAAGAAGCTGTCCTGGAGGATGCAGTTCTGGAAAGATACATGCAACAAACAGAGGAAGAAGGAATAGCTTACCTTGAGACACAAAAGCAATAAGAGTTGAAAGCAGAAGCCGAATAGGTAAAAGCTGAGGTAAACATGTCTAAAAAGGAAGTTGTGAAAGTTGTGGAGGTTGAAAAACCTTGCACAAAGTGCGCAAGTCCTTGTGATCCCTGTCTGGTTAAAGTCAAAGTCATAAGAGAATTGACTGAACATAACGAAAACTTTCGTTATGATTACAGAACCTAAAAGAAGCTTATGACAAAATATCAGGCAAATATAAACAGGTTGAAAGAGCTAACAGTGAACTCAATGCTAATGTCACTATGATAAATGCCACAGTTATTGAAAAACAAAAGACAATTAACATGTACATTAATACAATTGCTGAGACAAAGCGTGAGTTTCATGAAATGAAAATTGAAACAGAAAGAGTCAGACAATTACTAAAAAGTTACACCACAAACGCATATGTCATTGATCACATTCTTCCTACGATCAAGTCGGAGGAAAATGTTGATAATTCAAAGCGTAAAGTTTACGGAAATGTTCCTCCACCATTTCTTGCAAGTTACTGCTGCAAGAAAGATGATGACATTGAAAAGGCATTTAATCTTTTACTTCTTTCAGAAAAGAAAGATAAATTGCCTGAGAACATTGACATAGACTTTACAAAATCAAACGATGACAATGAATCGGTGGTAAAAGATGTGGTAAAGAATGTTTTGGGAAATGATTCTGATGACGGAAGCTTTAAAAACGCTAACTAAAGTTCAAATAGTTCTGGTTCACAATCTGAAAATGACGATAAATCATCAGAAAATGATCTAAGTGATGATCCTAACGTTGTCATGTACAAAGTTAAGGAATCTGATAGATTATATTTCAATGATAGCTTTCCGATTCAGAATGTGAAAGAAGATCAAATCGATAAACTGTTTAAACTGGTGGAAGTTTCATCAGATGATCTCGAGAAAAATGAAAAGAAGTTTTATTCTAAACCGAAACGGAATTTTAACAATTACCGTAGAAACGGTGGTGATTTTCCTGAGAACAAGAGAGCAGGATTAGGTTTGGAAGAAGCTGAAGATGAACCGAAGAAGAATCAGAAATCAACGTTCCAGGAATACAAAGGTAAGAACATAAAGTTTTTTCACGGAACGAGCACGGTTCAGGAGGAAAGCTTGATAGGTACGAAGTCAAATGATGATTTCAAAAAAGAAAAGGAACTTCAGGACAAGGCTAAGTCCGCAAGTGGAGTAAAACCCACTAGTGGACAGGTTCATGATACTCGGACTTGCTTTAAATGCAATGAAGTTGGTCACATTGCTCGCAAGTGTCCGGAGTCTAAGCCATCCCCGAAGAAAAGAAGTTTCAAGAGAGGTAAAACAAAAGCAATCTAAAAATGATCAAATCAGGATTGTAAAAAGAAACGTTGACATCAAAGAAATGAAACGTAATGTTGAATCCAATCATGAAATTAAACCTAAAAATGAATCAAAATTTGAAAATTCAATTTTTCAAAAAGGAGAGACTTCAAAGTAAAACATTGATTCTAGGTTTTATATCAAGAAAGCTAGAGTTAATTCTCAAGCTTGGATTGCTAAAAAGAAATCACCTGAAAAAGTGAAGATTGTTTGTGATAAAACCGAAAATGTCAAATCAATCAAGAAAGATAAAAGTAAAGTTGATTGTGAGTTTGAAGTTTGTGATATTGAATATGCTTATCAAAGAGCATACGAAAGTGATTATGAAGATGTGTAAGAGGAATTATATCTAAAACCCAAGACCAAGAAGGCTTGGGTTGAACTTTTTAACTAAATCCTTTCATGTGTAGGAGTTCCAAGATCCAGCTTATCAAAGTTGATTCGGGATTGAGGAGCTTCATATTAATTTAACTTATCCAGAAATGTCATATCTTTGTCTTTTTGAGGGGGAGTAGTTAAAAAGAAAAGTTTTTGAAATTACAAGTGGTTGTTAAAAGGAAAATTTTTGAAAAGTCAAAATTATGAAAATCCACACCGTTGAACAGAAAAACTGATTTCAAAGTTCTACAAGTTCAAACTTCTTTTACAAGTGGTAAATAAGTCTAATGATTGTTTATTAAACAATTGTAGATACGGGATTGAGAAAAAGGATCGGACGACGGGTCACGGGATCCGCATTGGTTTGTTACATTTTTAGAAGAATTTCTTTAAATCTAATATCCAAAAATATGTTTTTGATTTTAGAGGGAGTAAGAAAATTTAAAAAAAATTAAAAAAAATTTGTTGAAAAATAAAAAACATATGAAAAAGTTGAAAAATAAAAAAACATTGAAAAAATGCAAAAAGTACAAAAACATTAAAAAATTCAAAAAGAATTTTGTTGTCAAAAGGAAATGATAGTACATCAGTGGACTATCACAGTATGCTAAAGAATTGAAAAGTTTAAAAGTGATAAACAAGTCTTACTGTGGATGTGTCGATAGGCTTTACACGTTCACTAGATTGTTTCCAGGATATAAACTAAATTTTACAACTGCTTAATCTTGTGGTTTAACACATCTTGGATATATGGACTTAGTACTCCGAAATTTCGATTGAAGGGTTGCCTGATTCTGAGATACGAGGTCTTTATTGATGATTGATATTTGGGGTATCATACAAGTTCTTTGATTTTGCGGAAGCAATAGCCTAGAACTTCTATAATATTTTTGCTATAAACCCCTAAAAGTTGCATGCAATCTTGAAAGGAATCGAAAGATTCCTTAAGTGTAACACACTTTAAAGACGATCCTTCATCTCTTTGTCGGTACGGTAGTACTAACCTGAGCTATCAAGGTCTCGCACAACCCAAATACAGATTTCAATTACGCTATACTCACCTGTAAGATGTAATCTAGGGAATCTGGATTCGGGAGTATATTCAAGAGGTGGGATCCATAGTTAAGTCAAGTTTCATAATTCTTACCTAACATATCTTGGAACAATTGAGAAACGCGATGAAGTTTAAGTGGACGAACATATTGACAATCTAGGTAAATGAGTTTAAATCTAAAAGTCTCAAAAAAGGTCAACGGTACTGGTGATATGTCTCAACAAAACTGATATGATACTTAGACACGAATTCACAAAAATATGTCTGTAAATATGTTGTACATAGTCTACTTTACTTGTTAAAAGTTTTGTAAATACTTTACGTACTTTTTAAATCCAAAATTTTTTTCAACGAGCCAATGTTGGAGAACGGATCATCGAAGCCTGGTAAGAAAAAGGTTCATTAATTTGAAACTTTAAAATTGACAAAAACATCAGTTGTTCACAACGGGTTTAACTAAGGTCATTAACTTGGACTTGGTAAACAAATTTAGTTAATCAAGGTCATTAACTTGGACTTGATCAACTAAGTGGATTTTATTTCAGTAATTGAAAGTTGAAGGTTTTAAACGTAAAATGTTTCAAGGTCATTAATTTGAACTTGAGATAACTGAAAAATGAAGATTAAATTTGAAGTACAAGTTGTGTACAGGTGGTATGTAATATATGTGGAACTAACTTTCAAAGTTAGAATCTGAAATGTTTATTTGAATTCCCATGTACTTTGAAACAGGAAGTAAAGTTTAGGGGGAGCAGGATGAAACGCGATTGAAGATAAAGCTCAAAGCTAGGGGGAGCACAACTCATAGCAAGGGGGAGCTTGGAGATTAAAGTTTTATCAGATTAAATTGAAGAAAAGAGAACGTTTGAAGATCATAAAGTTCAATGCTTATTCAAGGATAAGATAAAGACTCAGGAACTTATTTGAAGTCTGATGATTACGAGGCGTTCAGAGAAGACTATGTCACTTGAAGACTGACAAGGATGATTATTGTCAAAGATGTCTATGAAAGTAGATGACTACGACAACATCCAAGGGGGAGTCTGTTGGTGCATATGTCTGTTGCCTTCGTCATTACACGAAAACGAGTCTGGAATAAACGAGAGTTTCTGAAGACCGAACAAGACAAAGTAGATATCCAAGAGGGAGTCTATTGATGCATAATGTCTATAGAATAGTCTTGTATCGAGTCTGTATAGAATAGGTGAAACGAGGCGTATTTAAGATAGTTTAGTGACAAGTTCGCTCATGATTGTTTGTAAGAAGCCAAGTTCAGCCGAACTTGACTAGGTCAAGTTCGGGCGAACTTACCTATAACTGTCTTTCACCAGCGAACTTGTTCTACTATATATAGGTGCCTTGGGATTCATTTGTAAAGAGAGTTGGAGATTTTGGCAAAGAGACGGCGAAGCTCTGTCGGATCCGGTTCTTGAATGTATTGAACTTTAGATCAATGAAAACAATGATAAAACGAGTAATTCTTGTTATTTGGTTAACTTGTCATTAGTTTCCCCCCAATCAGACAATAGATAACAAATTTAGGTTCCCAAGATGTTCGTGGACGTTCCTACACAGAGGAAGTGACGGGTTTACAATATGGAATGGAACAACTTTAAGGAAATAGTTGAAAGGAAATTCTGTCCTCCTAATGAAAAGGAACAAATTGCTAATAAATTCCTAAATCATAGAATGATCGGGGTAGATTGCAGAGAATATACCACCACATTCTTTGAATATGCAAGGATAGTACAAACCCTGGCTTCACCAGAACCAGTATTAATCTCCCGTTACATCTGCGGATTAATCAGTGAGATCAGACATGTAGTCAAGGCAGCCAGACCACAAACCATAGAAGAAGCAGTAGAACTAGCAAACACCTTGACAGATGAATTGGTACGTACGCAGGAAGAAAACCAGAAAAGGAACTTAGCTCAGAAGATAACCCAGGAACTATGTTATGGTAATTCCTATCGTGAAAAAGGGGCAAGTTCTTCTTCACCCCCATGTAAGTACTGCAAAAGGAAACATTCAGGAAAATGCTCTATATACTGCAACTTCTGCAAAATATCAAGGCATAAGGAGGAAGACTGCAGAAAGAAAGCTAACCTTGGTAGAACATGTATAACTGTGGAGAAGCTGGTCATATTAAACCGAACTGTCCGAAACTAGCTCTAGCAGCAAGCAACAAAGCAAAGACGACGGAAGGGCCCAGAAGAAATGGCGAGCATTCGTGCTGACCGCCGAGGAAGCCAAGATGATCCCGGATGTGATTGCCGGCACGTTTTTAGTTAATGATGTTTATGCCAAAGTATTATTTGACTCTGGTGCAAACCAAAGTTTCATAAATACTTCTTTCTGTAAACTTCTTAATCAACCATTAACTAATCTACACCAAGACTGACTGTTGGAAACGGCAAATGGATCTTCTATCAAAATAAGCGAAATCTACAAGGAGCAAAGATAGAAATTTGAAGTCATAACTTTACTGCTAACATTTTTCCAGTGGATCTAGCCGTATTTGATGTCGTGTTAGGAGTGGATTGGTTGGTAGCCAATCAAGCATGAATAATATGTGATCAAAAGTCTGTAGAAGTAAATGTGCCACCTGGCGAAAGGATCACAATTAAGGGAGATAAGTCGACAAGGCCAACAAAGTTCATCACGGTGATGAAAGCTGCAAGCTATAGATGGAAAGGAGGAATGGTGTATATGATTTCCATAATCACTAACACTAAGGAAGAGAATTAAAAGATATTCCCGTAATATCTGAATTTTCTGATGTTTTCCCAGAAGAGTTGCCTGGATTACTGCTAGATCGAGAGGTTGAATTTAGAATTCACCTAATACCAGGAATGGCACCAATTGCCAAAGCACCCTATCGCCTAGCACCGACGGAGATGCAGGAATTGAAGAAACAACTGGATGAATTACTAGCGAAAGGGTGCTCATCACCATGGGGAGCACCGGTGTTGTTTGTCAAGAAGAAAGACGGATCAATGCGTATGTGCATTGATTACCGAGAATTGAATAAAGTGACAATAAAAAATCAATACCCGTTACCGAGATTTGATGATTTGTTCGTATCAACTCCAAGGAGCCTGATTCTTTTCTAAGATCGACTTACGCTCAGGGTATCATCAGTTGAAAGTACAGGAAGAGGAAATTCCTAAAACCGCTTTCAGAACAAGGTACTGTCATTATGAATTTACAGTCATGCCATTTGGTTTAACCAATGCCCCAGCTGCATTTATGGATATGATGAACAAGATATGTAAACCATACCTGGATAAATTCATAATTGTCTTTATAGATGACATTCTAATTTACTCTAAGAGTAAGGAAGATCATGCAAAGCATTTGCATATACTCCTGTCATTACTGAGAAAGGAAAAGCTTTATGTGAAATTCTCAAAATGCGAAGTCTGGTTACAAGAAGTACAATTCCTTGGACATCTGGTAAACCACGAAGGAATTCATGTGGATCCCACAATGATCGAAGCAATTACCAAATGGAAGGTCCCAGAATCACCAACGGAAATAAGAAGTTTTCTTTGATTGGCAGGATATTATAGACGTTTTATTCAGGATTTTTCTAGAATAGCCATTCCGTTAACCAAACTAACTTGCAAATCAGTTAAATTTGAATGGGGGCCACAACAAGAAGAAGCATTCAGGATATTGAAGCAAAAGTTAACCAATGCTCCAATACTCGCCTTGCCAGAAGGAACTGTAGACTTTGTAGTTTATTGTGATGCGTCTAAGTTAGGATATGGATGTATACTGATGCAGCATAAAAAAAGTAATTACTTATGCCTCTAGACAACTTAAGAAGCATGAAGAGAATTATACAACCCATTGATCTAGAGTTAGGAGCAATAATTTTTGCCCTTAAGATTTAGAGACACTATCTTTACGGTAGTAAATTTGTTGTATTCACTGATCATAAAAGTTTAAGATATGTCTTTGGACAAAAGGAATTAAACATGAGACAGAGGCGATGGATGGAAATCTTAGTGATTATGTTGTGATATCCACAATCATGCAGGAAAAGCTAACGTAGTAGCGGATGCTTTAAGTCGAAAATATCATGAGAAGCCGAAAAGAGTACGCTCTCTTAGACTAAACCTGCAGATAAATTTAAGTGAACGAATTAAAAACAGGTGCAAGAAACAACCATCAAGGACAATGCTGAAGGATTAAAAGGAATGATTAAGGAATTAGAAGAAGGACAAATGGAATTTGGAGATTCCATATGAAAAGGATTTGGATTCCTATCCAAGGAGATCTACGAAATCGAATTTTGGAGGAAGCCCATAAGACTAAGTATACAATGCATCCTGGAAGTGATAAGATGTATAAAGATTTAAGAAAGAATTTCTGGTGGATAGGAATGAAAAAGGATGTAGCAAATTACGTTGCCAAATGTCTAACCTGTTCATAGGTTAAAGCTGAACATCAGAAACCTTCAGGAATATTGCAACAATTGGAAATGCCAATTTGGAATGGGAATTGATAACAATGGACTTTGTTACCAAACTACTCAGGACACGAAAAGGTAATGATACAATTTGGGTAATTGTAGACAGGTTAACCAAATCTGCTCATTTCTTACCAATGAAGGAAATTTCAGTATGGAACAGTTAGCTAAGTTATATGTAATGAAATAGTTTCATTACATGGAATTCCTTTATCTATTGTGTCTGACAGGGACAACCCTTTTACTTCTCATTTTTGGACAAGTTTCCAAAAAGCAATGGGAACTAGACTAAATCTAAGTACAACATATCATCCCCAAACAGACGGTCAAAGTGAAAGAACAATCCAAACAATGGAAGATATGCTTAGAGCCTGTGTAATTGATTTGGAGGAAATTGGGATGAAAATTTACCTTTGATAGAGTTTTCTTACAACAACAGTTATCATACCAGTATCAGTACTGCACCCTTTGAAGCACTTACGGACGAAAGTGTCGAACCCTAGTATGTTGGGCAGAAATTGGAGAAAAGCAACTATCAGGTCCTGAAATTGTGCAAGAAACAACTGACAATATCATTCAAGTCAAGGAAAGACTGAAAGCAGCCCGAGATCGTCAAAAGAGTTATGCAGATAACAGACGCAAAGCCTTGGAATTTCAAGTTGGAGATAAAGTGCTATTAAAGGTCTCACCATGGAAAGGAGTTGTAAGATTAGGTAAGAAAGGAAAGCTAAGCCCAAGGTATGTTGACCTTTCAATATTATCAAACGAATAGGGCCAGTAGCTTATCAGCTACAATTGCTAGAGGAAATGGTAGGAATACATGATGTATTCCATGTATGTAATCACAAGAAATGTTTAGCAGATGAATCATTGGTGATACTTCTTCAAGAAATAGAGGTAAATGAGAAGCTTAAGTTTGTAGAGAAACCCATTTAGATTGAAGATAGAAAGATAAGAATCTCAAACACAAGAGATTGGTTCTGGTCAAAGTAAAATGGGATTCAAAGAGAGGACCAGAATACACATGGGAGCTAGAGTCAAAAATGCAAAGGAAGTACCCAAACCTATTCCAATGAATCTCGAGGACGAGACTTAAACCAAGGTGGGGAGGATGTAACAACTCTCCAAAACACCCCAAACCAAGCAAAAAACAAAGAACCGGACACGCAAATCAAGACACGATGCGAAAAACAAAGAAATTTTACCAAGGCGTCCCAGGCGCCATGCGCCAGAATCCTTGGCATCTCCCGCTACGCGCGGGAGAGTACCAGATGAGTGTCTCAGTTTCGCGACGTCTGGCTAAGCTGTACATGCAACGTAGCCTATGTAGGCCATATAGGCTTCCCCCGCGCCACGCGAGGGAATCCCTGAGTTAACCCGCGACGCGCGGGAGGTGTCAATTTCGGGTATAAAAGGCCAGGCCTGGGATTGAATTTGTCGCTCACTTTCGATCCTCTGAATCGATCGTATACTCTCTCGAATCTCCGTTTCTCAAACAAACACCCCCTAAACCCCTAAACATGCAGAAGCGTTGCCCGCTGTAAGTATCTTAACCCCCGATCACTAATGCACTATCCTACCCGATTTAGGACCAACGCATGTCAAGGCTCTGCCCGACTAAGTTCGTTGGAGTCCTATCTCGTGTTGTATGGACACCCTACCCGATCGATCTAGAATCGCCAACGCATGTCTAGGCTCTGCCTGACTAAGTTCGTTGGAGTTCTGTCGCGTGTTGTATGGTTAAAGTGACTTGGATTAATTTACTAACACATGTGCATTGTATGTTTTAATAGAAATTCCAGGAAGTAATCGGGAATTATCACCAGAAAGGCCGTAGGAATACCTAAGTTTTCAATCTGAGTCATTCTCTTTTTCTCAAATGCTTTTGTAAAACCTTAAATGTTTTCAGTTATACTTACAATGATTAAGTCTTTGTATTCTACAATTACTACCGGTATGTGGGGTTTTGTATACACTACTTATCAAGCGTCACCATTGGACAACGGGTAGCCAATGAGTGATATGACCATAGTCACAGATCCGGTCGAGTGACAAATACTGAATGAGTAATTATGATTGATATAAACATTGTAATCGCTCTTAGTACGGTAAAGTATAATGGGTTTCGTTTTATAAAATGGAATGAACTCGCCCGTATTTCTTCTGCTGATAAAATATTTTTAAAAACGCGTTTTAGGTAACTTAATGTGAAGCTATAAGAAGCCAGCTATAGAGCACTGAAGGCTTAAAGAAAGTGGCTATAAAGTTACCTAAATAAAAGTTTATATTTTCAGCAACTAGGGTTTATCCCTACAAAGATGTGATGAATAAAACATGGGCTTTCATCCCATTTGTTTAATATAAAAGTTTGGTGTTTTGAAACTCTGAAATTCATTTCGTAACTACGATACTGGTGATTTAATTCCACTGCCAAATCAATAAACACAGGTACCACCTGTTTGCGGTCCTCGCGGCTCTCGTTCACGGGGTAGGGGTCGGGGGTTGCGACAGAACCTTCCTTATAAGAGGGTGGAAACTTTCTCTACCAAGATGCGTTTTGCCTGGGCGTGCAACTCGTCGGGTAAAAACAAATCCGTGAGTTTCCTAGATGGGCACCGGGGGCAAAACGGACAATATCTTGGTACAGTTTACTTGGGCTATTACAGATGGTATCAGAGCCAGGGACCTGGCCGTTCTGCCAGCGAGGATTAAGGGCTTCCTAAAGGGGTTGGAGATGTAAGTCCCACATCAATTAAGAAGGAGAACAAATGTTTCATTATAAGGGGTGGAAACCTGTTCTACCAATACGCGTTTTGCCTGAGCGAGTGTAACGCTTTGCATTTCTGTACTTTCCATATTTGGAAATTTGTATTTACATTTCTATTTTTAGAAACTTGTATTCGTATTGTATTTGTATTTCACTTCCAAACTTGTAATCTGGGACTTTGATCATGATGGGAATTCATGTTTACATCAATCTTATTAAACTCGTACTTATGTTTATGCAACCAATTGTCCAATACATGTTTACATCAAACCGAGACTTATTATACGCTTGAATTAGTAATCATACGTACACGATATTCATCACATGCTTACAAACACGTTCTATGCTTGAAAACAAGCTAAAATACAAGAAAACGACATAAAATGACCTAGAAACCAAGTGCAGGGACCAAAGTTGAACAAAAAAACCAAAGATTTGAAAACACTACCCGTCGCATCACGCGACGCGACGGGGAAGAGTTGCCTGGTCGCGTGGTGCGACCAGTATCAATTCACAATACCTTCTCTTCCCCAATCGGCTTTCACCCATTTCTCCCTGCATTCTCCCCCAATCATCTTCTTACCTCTTTAAAACACAAACCCTAATTTTCCCCTATAAAACCAAGCTTCCTCTAACATATTTCACTTTCCACAACTCCAAATTACTCTCAAACACTCCAAAATCATCAAGAAATTATCTAAGTTGGGCAGAAATTTCCAAGTGTTCAAGTGAGCTTTCAACCCACTTCCTTCATCATTTCTTCATGTTTTATTCCTCCATTACATTTGGACAACCTCTAAGAATGTTTCCACAAGTTTACCATGGTAAACTAAGTTAGAACACCACCATATTTGAGGTCTAAAGTTGGATTTACATTCTGATTTTGTAAGGATTTTATCTTTTGCAACCTTTACTTCAAATCGTACGTGTTTAAGAGTTTTTTTAATATATACATAAATGTATATTGTCAGTTTTTGAATTATACACATATATGTAGTCAATTATTTAATTATACATATGTGTATATTATGAAACACATACATCATTAACCTAGGAAGTGTAGGAAACTGGGTCAACCGAACTCCGATTGAGCTCATTCCACTGGTGTTGGAACCGGTTCGTTGAACCCTAACTAGAAACTCTAACCTCTTAACCCTAAACCATATGCTAAAACCTAAAACTAAACTATAAACCCTAAAAGCTAAACTCTAAAACCCTAAATACTAATGCTAAACCCTAAAATTAAACTGTAAAACCCTAAATTAAGCACCCTAAATACTAATGCTAAACACTAAAACTAAACCCTAAAGTTAAACCCTAAATACTACTGCTGTAACGCCTCGTATCTTCGTATTTCTATTTTAAAACTGTTTATATTCATATTCTAATTTAGAAACCTTACATTCGTATTTTAATTTCAATCTCACAATTCGAGGCGTTAATCATAATAAAATTCATATTTTATACATATTATTTTTATTCACATAACCAATCATTTAAATACATATTTATACGCAAACCGACACAATTATACGTATAAATACTTATACACACATCCTCAATACTTGAATTATACTTTTATACTTTTTATATACTCAATTACATAATATATACTCAAGAAATAAAAAGAAATATATGAATCATCTTTCAACCTCATCAATTCTCTTCCACCTTCTTTAACCAATCATATTTCACCCTTTGCACCTCCTTTCTCCACCAATCATCTTTTCAATCCTCTTCCACTTTCTTTAACCAATCATATTTCATCCTTTTCCACCTCCTTTCTCCAACAATCATCTTCTCAATCCTCTTCCACCTTCTTTAACCAATCATATTTCACCCTTTTCCACCTCATTTCTACACCAATCATCTTTTCAATCATCTTCCACATTTTTTAACCAATAATATTTCACCATTTTCCGCTTTCTCTACCTATAAATACCAACCTCCTTCTACCATTTTCTTCACACCAACATTCTCTCCATCTATCTAATTCTCTCAATCTCTCTAAATCAAGAATTCTAAAATGTCACTAAGTGTTCCAACCATGCTCCTCTCAACCTCTCTACTTCTCCCAAATCTTCCTAGCAAGGAAGAGAACTCTAAGAGTTCTAAAAGAAAACACTAAGTGTTTTAAAGGAAGCTTGAAGCTCCAACCTCCAACTCTTCACGGAATCACCAAAGGAAGCTTTGCAAAACCGTGAGTATACTCGACCCTTTTTACGCTTTAACGCATTTTTGGGTGCAACATGTATACACAATCCACTTTACGCAATCGATTATAATTAAATACTCAAGCCATTGAACACGTTCATTGTTATGCTTAGGTAGTTTATGCTTGTTAGTTTCAACTTGTATTCTCATGATATTGTTATGCTTAGGTTGTTATGGATTCTAGTTAAAGATTTTAATTATATATTATTTGCTATGCGTAAGTTATTTATGTATGCTCGTTTCAACTTAAATATAAAATGCCATGTGGATTGAGACAAACTTTTATACATATACTTATATTCAAACTTGTATGCTCGCCAGTGCTTTTGTACTGATCCATGCTTCTATTACATGTTGCAGGATTGTGACAGATGAATCTAGTAGGATTGCCTAGAAACGCATTTAAATTTTAATGTTCGTTGTATTGTAATTTATTTTCAATCATGTTGTATCTCGATTCTAATACTTGTACAAAAATCATTGTAATGAAATGAAATTTATTTATTGAATACTTATTGTACATTATTCATTTTAAACTTGTGGTGTTCCTAGTTCAAGCAACGTAAAAAGTAATTATTAAATACTTGTCACATTTAGTGTTATGAAGTCTCTTGCAATCTCGTTTTCGTCTCATCCCGATGTTTTCGCCATCGGTTGGGTGTAACAGATTGGTATCAGAGCCTAACTGTAAGGAATTAGGTAGAATTGCCATGTTCGACCTAGTCTATAGTTTAAGTTTCCCGTATTTGACCATTCCCATATCATGCTTAAAACTTTATTCTTCCTACATCGTTTCTTCATTTCTTTTGGTCTTAAAACTTACATAATGTCTTTCCTAAGACATTTTACACAAATCATATTTGAAGACACTTTTATTCCACAATCGAAACGACTCAACAAAATAGGGGTGATTCCCGCTCTTGGTGACGAATTTCAATCCACCTTACATGATACTTTTGCACGAATTTCACCATCAAGTCAGGAGTGATATCCATATCTTGATAAGAATTTCTAATTCATAATCTAGTGGATCCTTATTGATGATTCGAGATTTTATCTTGTTTCGTTCAATAAACCATGTTTTAGGGATGAAATTGTCAAGCTAGGATTGATATCCACACCTTGATGACTGGTTCCACTCCTCGATTTTCAATCTCGCCAAAGTTTGGTAATTTAGATCAAATTAGGGACATGTATTAACTGGAAGGGTAAATACCGTTAATCGCCTGTCGACGAGAGTATTTTACCTATTAGGCCAAGGCATGCCCCCTAATTCGAATGGACTTACGATTCACTTTGGAATAGTCGAAGTTTCTCAACCCGAAACGCTCCAATATTTTATCAAGCCTCTCTCTTATGTTATCTCAATTTCTATGCGATTTGATATTTTACGACCTCGGTCACTTCAGTGTCGAGGGACGCTATTTTATGACATCGGTCACTTCGGTGTCGAGGGACGCTATTTTACGACCTCGGTCACTTCGGTGACGAGGGACGCTATGTTACGACCTCGGTCACTTCGGTGTCGAGGGACGCTATGTTGAACGCTATTTTACGGCCTCGGTCACTTCGATGTCGAGGGACGCTATTTTACGACCTCGGTCAGTTCGGTGACGAGGAACGCTATGTTACGACCTCGGTCACTTCGGTGTCGAGGGACGCTATGTTGAACGCTATTTTACGACCTCAGTCACTTAGGTGTCGACACTATGTTACGACCTCGGTCACTTCGTTGTCGAGGGACTCTATGTTGAACGCTATTTACGACCTCGGTCACTTCGGTGTCGAGGGGCGCTATTTTACGATCTCGGTCACTTCGGTGACGAGGGACGCTCTGTTACGACCTCAGTCACTTCGATGTCGAGGGACGCTATGTTGAAGGCTATTTTACGACCTCGGTCACTTCGGTGTCGAGGGACGCTATTTTACGACCTCAGTTACTTCGGTATCGAGGGACACACATTATACTTTACGGCCTCGTTCACTTCGAGAACGAGGGATGCACAATACTCTAATAATTATCCTACATAGGTCACATACAAACTTAAACATGCTTACATACTTAAATTTCTATACGCTACCATTCTCACTTGTAATACGTTAGTAAACTCTGATCGTGACACGGAACGTAACATGACATCGATTAGCGAAACAGGCGTAATATGGTATGAACATGGTGGATACGCCGCTGGTACTTCCTATATATAAGTGTTTAACCATGTTACCAAACTTTCGTAAAACGTGCCATGAGAAATTCAGTGTTTTGCAGACCTATTTAGACCCGATACAAACTTTAACAACTCACAAACACATTACTAAACGCGCGATATCCGATTATCCACGAGAGACCCCATTCTTAACTCATTGCTTTCAATACGCATGCCATTATTATACTCGCATTCGTTTATTAGGTCAATCGTTCACTCTTATACCTCCTTATTCCCTGCAATTCTCTGCCTTTTATAAAAACCCCGTTTGCAAACAATCAGTTTAAACATTCGAACCCTAAAATGCTTTCCTACTCTTAAAACTATTTTCCATTCTTTATTTATGCGTAGACATACTTAGTTGGCCGTTACCTCCAAAACTGTTTTTATATAAAATACCTAACTTCCTTGTTTTTCACCGATAAAGAATTCTCTACAAACTGAGATTGCCAATGCCCTTTAAATCCAACGAAACTTTTTCTTACAACCAACAGTGCGGCCACAGTTCCATCAAATACATATCGTTTTATACGAAAGCTTCCTTCTTAAGTAACACATTTTAAAATACCTCATCATTGAGTTATCCAAACTTGTTTAAACTCTCTTATCTACACACAAACACATGCAGGTTTTACTTATGCTCAATGCCTCAAATCATTTTAGACAAACGAACCCTTTTTACAAACCTATCTTTTCGTTCCTCTAAACTTCATACTTTCCAACACATTTCAAACGTCCAAGTCTCGATTTTAGACAATCATTCTTCTAGCCAAAATGCTTTTTCTCCAAGGTCTTCCTCTTAAATAAATTTCGGGACGAAATTTCCTAAAGTAGGGGAGACTGTAACGCCTCGGATCTTCGTATTTCTATTTTAAAAATGTTTGTATTCATATTCTAATTTTAGAAACCTTACATTCGTATTTTAATTCCAATCTCACAATTCGAGGCGTTAATCATAATAAAATTCATATTTTATACATATTATTTTTATTCACACAACCAATCATTTAAATACATATTTATACGCAAACCAACACAATTATACGTATAAATACTTATACACACATCCTCAATACTTGAATTATACTTTTATACTTTTTATATACTCAACATAATATATACTCAAGAAATACCGAGAAATATATGAATCATATTTCAACCTCATCAATCCCCTTCCACCTTCTTTAACCAATCATATTTCACCTTTTTCCACCTCCTTTCTCCACCAATCATCTTTTTACCTTCAATCCTCTTCCACCTTCTTTAACCAATCATATTTCACCCTTTTCCACCTCATTTCTACACCAATCATCTTTTCAATCATCTTCCACATTTTTTAACCAATAATATTTCACCATTTTCCGCTTTCTCTACCTATAAATACCAACCTCCTTCTACCATTTTCTTCACACCAACATTCTCTCCATCTATCTAATTCTCTCAATCTCTCTAAATCAAGAATTCTAAAATGTCACTAAGTGTTCCAACCATGCTCCTCTCAACCTCTCTACTTCTCCCAAATCTTCCTAGCAAGGAAGAGAACTCTAAGAGTTCTAAAAGAAAACACTAAGTGTTTTAAAGGAAGCTTGAAGCTCCAACCTCCAACTCTTCACGGAATCACCAAAGGAAGCTTTGCAAAACCGTGAGTATACTCGACCCTTTTTACGCTTTAAACGCATTTTTGGGTGCAACATGTATACACAATCCACTTTACGCAATCGATTATAATTAAATACTCAAGCCATTGAACACGTTCATTGTTATGCTTAGGTAGTTTATGCTTGTTAGTTTCAACTTGTATTCTCATGATATTGTTATGCTTAGGTTGTTATGGATTCTAGTTAAAGATTTTAATTATATATTATTTGCTATGCGTAAGTTATTTATGTATGCTCGTTTCAACTTAAATATAAAATGCCATGTGGATTGAGACAAACTTTTATACATATACTTATATTCAAACTTGTATGCTCGCCAGTGCTTTTGTACTGATCCATGCTTCTATTACATGTTGCAGGATTGTGACAGATGAATCTAGTAGGATTGCCTAGAAACGCATTTAAATTTTAATGTTCGTTGTATTGTAATTTATTTTCAATCATGTTGTATCTCGATTCTAATACTTGTACAAAAATCATTGTAATGAAATGAAATTTATTTATTGAATACTTATTGTACATTATTCATTTTAAACTTGTGGTGTTCCTAGTTCAAGCAACGTAAAAAGTAATTATTAAATACTTGTCACATTTAGTGTTATGAAGTCTCTTGCAATCTCGTTTTCGTCTCATCCCGATGTTTTCGCCATCGGTTGGGTGTAACAGATTGGTATCAGAGCCATAACTGTAAGGAATTAGGTAGAATTGCCATGTTCGACCTAGTCTATAGTTTAAGTTTCCCGTATTTGACCATTCCCATATCATGCTTAAAACTTTATTCTTCCTACATCGTTTCTTCATTTCTTTTGGTCTTAAAACTTACATAATGTCTTTCCTAAGACATTTTACACAAATCATATTTGAAGACACTTTTATTCCACAATCGAAACGACTCAACAAAATAGGGGTGATTCCCGCTCTTGGTGACGAATTTCAATCCACCTTACATGATACTTTTGCACGAATTTCACCATCAAGTCAGGAGTGATATCCATATCTTGATAAGAATTTCTAATTCATAATCTAGTGGATCCTTATTGATGATTCGAGATTTTATCTTGTTTCGTTCAATAAACCATGTTTTAGGGATGAAATTGTCAAGCTAGGATTGATATCCACACCTTGATGACTGGTTCCACTCCTCGATTTTCAATCTCGCCAAAGTTTGGTAATTTAGATCAAATTAGGGACATGTATTAACTGGAAGGGTAAATACCGTTAATCGCCTGTCGACGAGAGTATTTTACCTATTAGGCCAAGGCATGCCCCCTAATTCGAATGGACTTACGATTCACTTTGGAATAGTCGAAGTTTCTCAACCCGAAACGCTCCAATATTTTATCAAGCCTCTCTCTTATGTTATCTCAATTTCTATGCGATTTGATATTTTACGACCTCGGTCACTTCAGTGTCGAGGGACGCTATTTTATGACATCGGTCACTTCGGTGTCGAGGGACGCTATTTTACGACCTCGGTCACTTCGGTGACGAGGGACGCTATGTTACGACCTCGGTCACTTCGGTGTCGAGGGACGCTATGTTGAACGCTATTTTACGGCCTCGGTCACTTCGATGTCGAGGGACGCTATTTTACGACCTCGGTCAGTTCGGTGACGAGGAACGCTATGTTACGACCTCGGTCACTTCGGTGTCGAGGGACGCTATGTTGAACGCTATTTTACGACCTCAGTCACTTAGGTGTCGACACTATGTTACGACCTCGGTCACTTCGTTGTCGAGGGACTCTATGTTGAACGCTATTTTACGACCTCGGTCACTTCGGTGTCGAGGGGCGCTATTTTACGATCTCGGTCACTTCGGTGACGAGGGACGCTCTGTTACGACCTCAGTCACTTCGATGTCGAGGGACGCTATGTTGAAGGCTATTTTACGACCTCGGTCACTTCGGTGTCGAGGGACGCTATTTTACGACCTCAGTTACTTCGGTATCGAGGGACACACATTATACTTTACGGCCTCGTTCACTTCGAGAACGAGGGATGCACAATACTCTAATAATTATCCTACATAGGTCACATACAAACTTAAACATGCTTACATACTTAAATTTCTATACGCTACCATTCTCACTTGTAATACGTTAGTAAACTCTGATCGTGACACGGAACGTAACATGACATCGATTAGCGAAACAGGCGTAATATGGTATGAACATGGTGGATACGCCGCTGGTACTTCCTATATATAAGTGTTTAACCATGTTACCAAACTTTCGTAAAACGTGCCATGAGAAATTCAGTGTTTTGCAGACCTATTTAGACCCGATACAAACTTTAACAACTCACAAACACATTACTAAACGCGCGATATCCGATTATCCACGAGAGACCCCATTCTTAACTCATTGCTTTCAATACGCATGCCATTATTATACTCGCATTCGTTTATTAGGTCAATCGTTCACTCTTATACCTCCTTATTCCCTGCAATTCTCTGCCTTTTATAAAAACCCCGTTTGCAAACAATCAGTTTAAACATTCGAACCCTAAAATGCTTTCCTACTCTTAAAACTATTTTCCATTCTTTATTTATGCGTAGACATACTTAGTTGGCCGTTACCTCCAAAACTGTTTTTATATAAAATACCTAACTTCCTTGTTTTTCACCGATAAAGAATTCTCTACAAACTGAGATTGCCAATGCCCTTTAAATCCAACGAAACTTTTTCTTACAACCAACAGTGCGGCCACAGTTCCATCAAATACATATCGTTTTATACGAAAGCTTCCTTCTTAAGTAACACATTTTAAAATACCTCATCATTGAGTTATCCAAACTTGTTTAAACTCTCTTATCTACACACAAACACATGCACGTTTTACTTATGCTCAATGCCTCAAATCATTTTAGACAAACGAACCCTTTTTACAAACCTATCTTTTCGTTCCTCTAAACTTCATACTTTCCAACACATTTCAAACGTCCAAGTCTCGATTTTAGACAATCATTCTTCTAGCCAAAATGCTTTTTCTCCAAGGTCTTCCTCTTAAATAAATTTCGGGACGAAATTTCCTAAAGTAGGGGAGACTGTAACGCCTCGGATCTTCGTATTTCTATTTTAAAAATGTTTGTATTCATATTCTAATTTTAGAAACCTTACATTCGTATTTTAATTCCAATCTCACAATTCGAGGCGTTAATCATAATAAAATTCATATTTTATACATATTATTTTTATTCACACAACCAATCATTTAAATACATATTTATACGCAAACCAACACAATTATACGTATAAATACTTATACACACATCCTCAATACTTGAATTATACTTTTATACTTTTTATATACTCAACATAATATATACTCAAGAAATACCGAGAAATATATGAATCATATTTCAACCTCATCAATCCCCTTCCACCTTCTTTAACCAATCATATTTCACCTTTTTCCACCTCCTTTCTCCACCAATCATCTTTTTACCTTCAATCCTCTTCCACCTTCTTTAACCAATCATATTTCACCCTTTTCCACCTCATTTCTACACCAATCATCTTTTCAATCATCTTCCACATTTTTTAACCAATAATATTTCACCATTTTCCGCTTTCTCTACCTATAAATACCAACCTCCTTCTACTATTTTCTTCACACCAACATTCTCTCCATCTATCTAATTCTCTCAATCTCTCTAAATCAAGAATTCTAAAATGTCACTAAGTGTTCCAACCATGCTCCTCTCAACCTCTCTACTCTCCCAAATCTTCCTAGCAAGGAAGAGAACTCTAAGAGTTCTAAAAGAAAACACTAAGTGTTTTAAAGGAAGCTTGAAGCTCCAACCTCCAACTCTTCACGGAATCACCAAAGGAAGCTTTGCAAAACCGTGAGTATACTCGACCCTTTTTACGCTTTAACGCATTTTTGGGTGCAACATGTATACACAATCCACTTTACGCAATCGATTATAATTAAATACTCAAGCCATTGAACACGTTCATTGTTATGCTTAGGTAGTTTATGCTTGTTAGTTTCAACTTGTATTCTCATGATATTGTTATGCTTAGGTTGTTATGGATTCTAGTTAAAGATTTTAATTATATATTATTTGCTATGCGTAAGTTATTTATGTATGCTCGTTTCAACTTAAATATAAAATGCCATGTGGATTGAGACAAACTTTTATACATATACTTATATTCAAACTTGTATGCTCGCCAGTGCTTTTGTACTGATCCATGCTTTTATTACATGTTGCAGGATTGTGACAGATGAATCTAGTAGGATTGCCTAGAAACGCATTTAAATTTTAATGTTCGTTGTATTGTAATTTATTTTCAATCATGTTGTATCTCGATTCCAATACTTGTACAAAAATCATTGTAATGAAATGAAATTTATTTATTGAATACTTATTGTACATTATTCATTTTAAACTTGTGGTGTTCCTAGTTCAAGCAACGTAAAAAGTAATTATTAAATACTTGTCACATTTAGTGTTATGAAGTCTCTTGCAATCTCGTTTTCGTCTCATCCCGATGTTTTCGCCATCGGTTGGGGTGTGACAACTGCCAAACCCCAAAAACCCTAAACCCTAAACCCTAAACCTTAATACTAAAACTAAATCCTTACCCTCAAACATAGATTTACAACACTTATGTTTCAATTTTAAACATATATACAAAGATATATGTATAGTCAAAAGACTAACAATATACACAAGTGTACATATAGAAAAACCTGACAGGTAGAGCTTTGATTTTTCCATTTTTTTGCATATTTGCTAGATGTATGGTCCAGAATCCTTCTCGTATTTCTCAAGTAACCTAGCGCTTCTCAGACGATCTTAATCATACACACACACACACATAGCATTAGTGTTTGGTTCAATGAGGAACACTAAAAAGTGAGGAACTAGAGAATAATGTATTTAATATGTTAAAATATAATATTCAATTTAACATTATAAATATTATCTTTTTTCAATTTTTTTTTGTCAGAACATTTGCAAATAAATACATATAGAAACCTTTTTAATAAAAGAAATCTGAAACTAAAAAAATATGTTTAAATAAACTTTTTTTAACAAAAAAGATTTTTATTAGAATAGCTTTTACACATCTTTATATGTAAAAGCTCAAAAAATATTTTTGAAAAAAATAACTTTTAGCATTTGATTTTTTTTGATGTATTTAACGTGTTAAAGACATTGTTTCCCGGTTATTTACTTTTTAGTATTCCTCATTGAACTCAACCCTATATATATGTATAAAGTTTAAAAACAATAGTCCTAACGTGTGATGCGTACGCATAACACGCGCAATTATGAATATAACATGGATACGTGATTTTGTTGTTTTTTTGGTGACAACATACGTGATTATAGTCACCATACGTGATTATGGTTTTGTTCATGCGCGATTATGATTTTTTGTTCATTCGTGATTAGGATTTGAGTTTATATCATGCATAATTTACTATTGTACGCATTATATGTTAAAGACTATTATATGTTAACCTTTTCATATATATAAATGGAGTAAAGTTCTCGTACAAATAACTTTAACGTACTAAACGTACGAAAGGCATGAAAAAGCCAAAAACGCGGTGATATTTTCGTAACTATTTGCTCGTAGGGTAATTATCAAAATTACTCTACAAATGATCCTGTGGAGTAATTTTGATCTTGTGTGGTAATTATCAAAATTACTCTACAAGTGTATCAAAATTACTATGCATCAAAATTACTCTATAAGATCATTTGTAGAGTAATTATGATACCCTACAAAATTACCTTACAAGTTCAAAATTACCATATAAGATCATTTGTAAAGTAATTATGATACTCTACAAGATCAAAATTAACCTACAAGAACATTGTACAAAATTACTCTAAAAGATCAATTGTAGAGTAACTTTGATAATTACCTTACAAGAAAATAATTACAAAAATGACACCGCGTTTTTTCAGCAAACCGTTCATATGTTTTGTACGTTAAAGTTATTTGTATTTGATTTTTTTCTATATAAATGACAAACTCATCCCAAAATTATTGAATGACCTAATACAAAATTTAAGAAATTACACCTTTTCATTTCTGTTCACAAATTATACTTTTCTGAAACCAAAAAGGCACTTTCCTTTTGACCCTTTAGTCTCATTGTGGTAACTTTTTATTCTTTTCTCTTTCGGCAGCCCTTTTTAGTGTCCATGAGATTTATGCAATCTTAGAAAAATATACGATCTTTATGTAAATAAAAATCCATAAATATCTAGGAGTTTACATTTATTAATTTTTTATAACACTGAATTCCTTTAATCATGTCACTTGTGGGATATAAACACATGATCTCTAAACTTTAGACTGGCAGACTGCGTGGAGGGGGTGGCGTAGGGCTTTCTCAACGCCGACACACTGCCCCACATAATGGTGTGGAGGGGGCGGTGTCTGCTTTCTTCATGGGGCGTGGGGCTTGGATGGTGATGACGTGGCACATGTTGATTTGTTGGTCAAACTAGCCGTTTAACGGCTAGATTTAAAAAATAAAAACTTATTTTCCAAAAAAACCATATATATTAACCCTATACAACTTATTTCTCCATATACGTATAACCTATCCAACCTAATTCTCCATACAAACACAATATTTCACTCTCAAATTTATCATTCTCTAGAAAAAAGGCAATCCTCAAGTTCATCATCTTTATCGTCATCATCTTTGCTTGAAAAACTTCTTTTATTCTCACTATCATCTAATGAGGGACTATAACTAATAATATCATCGATTCAGGAAGTCATTGAAAGTATATTTGAAAATGAATGGACCTCACAACTCAAAAGGAGAAATTATACAATACGCGATCGGCTTGCCCACATTAATTATTGGTAAGTGATTATTTTTTACACAACCCAACATATGATAATAGGAGTTTTAGGTGACGTTTTTGTATGAGCCAATGTTTATTTCTAAAAGTAGCAAACGATTTACAAAATAAATATGTTTTTTTCCAACAAAAACCTGATGCGCGTGGCAGTATGGGATTTAGTACGTCGCAAAAAGTTAGGATTGCGATTGGACAATTGGCTTATGGCACTAGTTCCGACATAATGAATGACTATTTAAAAATATCGTAACAAGTGGCGAGGGAAAGTCTTCATATTTTTGTGAGTATGTTATTCAACTATATTTAAAAAATATTTGAGAAGACTTAAGTTTACTGACATACAACAAATTTGGAGGCTCATGAAGATCGACATGGTTTCCCTGGGATGGTCGGTAGTTTAGATTGTATAGAGTCGGAAGTTTTTTCAACTTCTTGGTGAGGCCAACACACTAGTGGTGGATATCATAAAAAGCGGTTATGATGCTTAAAGCGATTGAATCACAAGATCTTTGATTTTGGCATGCATTCTTTGGTATGCCTGCTTCGAACAACGATTTAAATACGAGTTAAATGTTTGGTTGGTCCCTGTGGTTTGAAAATATTGCAGACTTGGTCCAAGTAGTTCACTAATTACACACTTGGTCCCAGTAGTTTCAAATTTTGCACTCGGGTGGTCCTTACCACTAACCTTTGTTAGATTTCTCAGTTAAGTATATGCAAAATTACTATATTACCCTTGAAATAATAAAAACAAAAAAAATATAAAAAAGAGGGCCCACTACTCATCTTCTTCCTCACTCCATCTCTCTCTTTTAAAAACTCAGCCACCACCTCTCCTTCACAAACCTGCAACCTCCACCTCCACCTTAAACCCACCACAACGTCCACCGCCACCTTCAACCCATCACCACCACCTCCACCGTCAACTGATAACCACCACCGTCAGAGTCACTTCAATCTCCACCACCACCAAACCGCAAGGTGACCTAGATCTGAAAATTATCCCCTATCAAAAGCTCGGGATTCGTGTCATCGAATAACCCTGCTCGTATAATGGAAGTTGCATCGAAGATACCGCTTGTTGGGTCATCATCACCATCACCGTCACTGTCCTCGTCATCTACGGTTCCGTTCAGGGTGAAAGTGTCTAGGGATCGAGTAGAGAATTCAGCAAGAAAACCAAAGATCCCCGAGTCTGCTTGAAGACCGTTAGATTCAAATGTCAAGACTCTCAAAAGTCAACAAAGTTCAGAACCGAAAAAGTCAATTTCGTTAGCACTTCAAGCTAAGGCTAACGTTCAAAAGCATGAAGGGTTGAATCATCGAGCACATCTCGTTAAAACTCAGTCTAACACCGAAAGAAATCCACAGAAGAATCCTGTTTCTTCGAATGTATTAAAACAGAACAATCAGAAACAAAATAGCTTAGTTGACCGAGGAAAGTCAACCCCGAAAGCTTCAAGTTCTAACGTCGGTCCACAAGCAAGAAAGCCGGTTTCGCAGAAACTGAGCCATAAAAAGGAACCTTATTCCACCCGGAAAAAACGTTCCATCGAAGACACTAATCATAATACTAACACTAATGTTGTTCGCGATAGAAGTTATAGAAGTAACAGTAGTGATGTTGTTTCTTTCACTTTCACAGCTCTAATTGCGTGCCCGGTGATCTCTAACAACGGTTTTCTGTCCGATAATCAAGGTGGTGGGTTGACGGTGGAGGAGGTGGTAGTGGTGGTGGGTTGGAGGTGGAGGTGGTGGTGGGTTTTACAGAGGGAGAGAGAGGGGTGGGGAAGAAGATAAGAAGGTGGGCCCATCTGTTTTTGTTTTTTTATGTGTTTAATTGCTTAGGGATAATTTAGTCATTTTGCACTCACTTAACTCAGAAATTTAACATTGGTTAGTGGTAAGGACCACACGAGTGCAAAAATTACAAACACCGGGACCAAGCATGTAATTACTGAACCACTGGGACCAAGTCTGCAATACTTGCAAACCACAAGGACCAACCAAGCATTTAACTCATTTAAATACTTTAAATCAATCACCCATGTTCAACGACTATATAAACGATGTTGGACCGAAGGCCGTCTTATTTTTGTGTGTAAACGGGTTAGAGTATAAATACGGTTATTATCTAACATATGGAATTTACCCTCAATATGGTGTGCTTGTAAAATCATTTACACGGGGTAAACGTTAGATGAAAATAGAACGAAGTTTAATGGGACTCAAATGGCGGCACAAAAAGACATCGAACGAGCTTTTAGTGTTTTGCAAAAAAAAAAAAGATGACGCATTTTGAGCATGTCGTGTAGGATTATGGAAAAGTTAAAAAAATGAAATGTGATTTACACGTGCATTATTTTACACAACATGATTTTGGAGGATGAAGGACGCTTAATTGCGAGTACTATGGGGAGAAGCGCAACCAAATAATGAAGACATCAGTGATGAAGCGAGGGAACTACACGAACGGAAATTTATGACAATCAAATCATCACAACCTTCGAGCGGGTGCGGTTGAACACCGATGGAGTCTTCCGCGAAACGATGATGACGAAGTTGATAATTAAAATATGTAATTTTCTATTAATTTATGTAATGTTATGTCTTTATTTAATATAAATGTTTTTAATTTTATTGATTTATTTTTTAAAGATAAATTAAATAAAAAAGTGGTAGCCATGTGCCGCTCCTTGCTCCCTCCCACCTATGCTTTTTGGGGAGTGAAAGGGAAATCTCCCTCTAATAACGTTGCTGCCACATACCACTTCATGCACCTTCTTCATACCCCTCCACAGCGTATAGTTTTAGGTAGAGGTGTACAAATCGGTTTTTTCAATAACCGGTTTCGGTTTTTAACCGAACTGGTTTTTTTCATCCAAATCAAAAACCGGTTTTTTTAATAACCGGTTTCGGTTACTAACCGGTTTTTCAAACCCAAAACAGTAACATGTGTAACCGGTTTGGATCAGTTTTTAACCGGTTTATTCCAAAACTGGTTTTTTATAACCGGATTCGGTTTTAAAACAGGTTTCAAAGCTCAAGATCCCTAACTGGTCTATAACCGCCGGTTTGGTTCGGTTCGAAAACTGGTTATAAAAAAACCGGTTAATAAAAAAAACCAGTTTCGGTTTTTTTCCCGATTTCGTTTTTAAAACCAGTTTTTTTTACACCTTTTTAGCGGCTTTTTTCCTCTATTATTGGGCCACCAACCCTAACAATGAGAGATCATTTAATGCTATCTTCTTTTCTCTCATTATAATATTTTAGGTATGTATTATCTATATTGTATTATATTATAATATACTTCATAATAAATTCTTAAATTTTTACGTAATAGAATTATGATTGCTTAAGTTATAACACAAATGTTAAAAGACTTTTAGGGGAAATCTATATTTTTAACTTTACTTAACTTTTGGTTATCAAACAAAATTACACTTTTACTTCTTATTTTAAGCTAACTACCCTTAACTTTTGGTTATCAAACAAAATTACACTTTTACTTCTTATTTTAAGCTAACTACCCTCACAATTTTTAAACGGCTATATTTTTTTTTTCATACGTTAATCATTTTCTTAATTACATAAAAACAAACATTTTTTTCTCTTTAATTTGACTAAATATTGCTATAGTTTTTTTTAGCTTAACAAAAATTTATATGTTACGTGATGAACATTGTCTATGGTGAACAATAACCGAAACCAAACTAAAAACAGGTGAAATCGAAAACCGAATTAACCGAAAACTGATTAACCAAAAACCAATTTAACCGAAAATCAGTTATCTACTTTTTTATACCCTCGGTTAACCGAAATCAGCTGAACTAAACCATTCATATTTTCATATATTTCATGTTTTATACATCCATTTAACTTATTTCGTGTTTTATACCTTCATTTTATATATTTTTAAGCAATGATATTAGCCCAAGTGTGGTTTTGGTTATTAACCGGAATAAACCATTAAACCCAACGAAACCGTAAACCAACAATCTAACCGAATAAACCAAAGTATTTAATTGAAAACTGATTGGTTTATAAAATAGATCAACCGGTGACTTCGGTTTCGGTTGAAGCTAACAACCGAATGTAACCGAATCGTGCACGCCTTTGACACTGTTTGTGTTACCCGTCGCATCACGCAAGCACTCTTCTAATATATACATATAACTAGAAGCATTTTAGAAAAAAACATATATGTGATTACCAAAAACTAGTACAGCTAAAAAACAACAGTCAAGATTAAGCAAAAACATTGGTTTAAAAATCGCTTTAAAATTATGTGAAAAATTTATAATACATCTCATAAACGTTGTACATAATCAATTAAAACCTCTCTAAATAGTGGTGTCACCATAATAATAATGACATAAATCCACTATAAATAATGTAGCAAATACATTACGTCAATTGTTTTTCAATAAAAAATAAAATTATCACAAAATTTAAAAAAAAATGAAAATCATAAATTTTCTAATTCTGTAAAAGATGTATAAAAAAAGAACAAACATATAAAAAAAACAAAAACATATTTCGAAAAAAATAAACAATAACAAAAATCCAAGATTAGTGCACATGTTCAATTGCGAAACTAAAATAACATCTAACATTCCTATATAAATAAACATATATATTAGTACAAAATGAAAGTTTCTTTTACATATCCGTGAACATTTTCATAATTACTATAATTTTTTCTCCATTCACTTGCTTGACCCATTCCGTTCATGTTCTACCCGCTCTTTTACATGTTCGCTCTGGTCTTGTCCCCGCTCTTGTTCAAATTTTTCGAAATGAGATGTTTTGTTGTCTCTTGTATTGGGTTTGTAGTAGGTAGTGGTAGCAGCTACAAACTTAGGGTTTTGAACATGGATAGAGACTACAGAGAGATGAAAGCAATCAACCAAACTCTAAAAAAAGATTTGTAAAATAAAAAAAAATGCTTGCCAAGTCAAATTAAATACTATATAATCGTAATCTTTATTTATCGCATCCAAATAATAAAACACTAAACAATTCTAACTTCAAAACATTATTAAGATAGTTGCCTTTTGACACCATAAACAACACAGTAGTGGATAAACTAAAAAGTAGTAAAAAAAAGAATTAAAGATTCCTAATATTTTCAACTTGGTCTTCTTTGAAGGACAAAATTGCAGGCTTGTTTAAACTTAAGCATAAGTTTTATGTTATTCAACATACATGAAGGCATACGAATTACATTCACATCACATGTAGAGAACTAGTTTTTGTCCCGTCTGCGTTGGGGCACCAAGCCATATATTTCTCTCTCATAAAATGTACGTCAATGTTTCGGTTACTTGTTCATGCTACTCGATTTAAAAAAAAAAAACAACATCGAGTCAACCAATTAAAACAAACACTACCGTACGTTTGCTAAAAAAAAACTAAAACAATGGAAAGACCATAATTTTAAACGATGAGCGAAATTGTAATTTTTCAAGACAAATGAGTTGTGGCATTCAGTCCCCTTGCACAAATAAAAATCACACCGACTCAAACAATTAAAACAAAACGTTACCATAGTTTTGTCAAAAAAAAAAACCTTAGAGTCGGATGGCTGAAATTTTACACTGGGGGCGAATCGTAATTTGCATGGGAAGGAAAAACAAAACTAATGGCAAAACTATAAATTTAAGCGAGACAAAATCGAAATTGGGTTGGACAACTTTTTAATGATAATATCCATGACTTCCAAACATGTTATGGTTTCCTTCAACCTTTCGTTTGTGACATTCTCTCTTATAATGCCTCCTTTCCCCACATTGAAAACACGTAACCTTGCTTTTGTCGAAACCCAGTTTAACATCATCTCCGGCCAGATCTTTTCTCCCTGTTATATCCATGAACCTCTATGCCCTATGTATCACACTGGGAAGACACCACCTGATATCCATGAGTTCCATCTCTTTTGGATCTATCTGGTTATAGTCTTCCTTTTTCATATTATAATTCTCATTTTTACCAGCAACCAAACAATCATATGACATCAGTATAGCAAATAGCAATGCCATGTGTTCTTTAGTATTCAGAACAGATGAATTCTGCAGATTTGATATATTCATAGATATATTGCATTGATGACTTGGAGCCTAATTAGGTTGACTTTGAGAATGGCTGGTTTGACTTTGTGGATAAAATTTTTGGCTTTGTTGTTGAATAGTGGCAGTTTAAGAAAATCCAGTATACTTTCAAAACAATCACTCTGAACCCACCTGACAAACCACAAGTAAATGTGATACGTCGTCGAAAGTCCGGTGTTATAAGTATTTTAATTTGTGTTTTTACGTGAATTTGGGTTTCAAATGATCTACTTTGATATGATTTGTATTTTGCAGGTCTACGGAGTTTAAGGAGCATTTCGGCAGCTTTACGGAACATCTGGACGGAGCTAGGAGCAATTAGGCATGAAAAACGATGATTACGGGCAACGAAAATTGATAGCCGCCTCAGCGGCGACTAAAGGTGGCGTCATCGACGGCTGTGTCAACCAGAAACCAACATCGATAGCCAACAATGGTGTCGGAATTAATAGCTGCGTCAACGACACACAAAACCAACGTTACGGACGCGACGTCAGGAATTCTCGCAAATTAGAGTCGTGTTTGGCCAGTCTGACCGAGTTTTGGGGATTTATAATTGTTTTGAACGTGGATTTTCACTAACACTTGTTCTTGGAGCCTAAAGTTTTGAAACATACACTCTCTCATCATCAAGAATCAATCATCATCAATCCATACCAATCTTCATTACACCAACCATCCAATCCATCAATCCATTCCACCATCATCATCCAATTATTGTTCAATTCTCACTATCATCAAACCCTAACCCTAATCATCCATTCGAAGATTCAAGATCAAGGTGCCATGTCTCGTTCTTGGTACTCCAAATCTAGTGATCAAGTCTTGCACATCATGAGTGGCTAATCCCCTAGGGTTTCACCCTGGTTTAGATTTTGTAAGATTTCTAGGGTTTTAATAATTGTTTTAGTATTTGATTTGTGACTAGTTGTGTTTAAGCATTTGAAACTTATGTCATTGACTTGCATTTGTATTGAATTCATAAATTGTCGAGTGAGTTATGAAATTTGACTTTGTGAAATGAATATGTGCAATTATAATTTGCTATAGGTTAGAGTTTACATATTCTTGGTAATGAAGTGCATTTTTGTCCGTTCTTTGTGACGTTCATAGCTATCGGCACCTAAGCCACGTAAAACTAAACTTGTTAATAATCAAGTGCAACTAAATCAAGTCTAAAACGTGTAGGCACCCTAGGTCTTGCAATTTCGAACCATGTGTGAATCTTGTTCCAACTTGTAGTTTTTAATCAAGTATTCAAGTTTTTGCAATCGTAATCATAAATCATTTTCGTAGTTACTAGTAATTTGTCAGTTAAACGCGACATTCTTTTAAACCAAACAAACAAACAAAGAATTATAAAATTAGCAAGCTTCATAAAGTGTTACAATTCAATAATCATCTAAATCCTGACACAGACCACAAACTCTTCGTGGTTTGACACCCTGACTACCACTAACTATTTGTTTGAGGTAATTAAGAGTTATAAATATTATCTTTGACCGAAGCGCGACACTCCGATCAAAATGCACTTCTCCCAGAATTACAACTCGAACCTTCATTATGTTTATTCTTCAGACTTGTAGAATACATGAAACCACCTGAACCATTTAGAACCGCTACATAGGAATACTCATTTGCACTACCAGTACTTGAATTAAAAGCAATCTGTCTCTTCGGACCAGAAATCACATTTGAACTCTCGGTCGGATCTTGATTGATAAACTGAGACTACATGTTGGTCTTCTTTCTTTGTTCCAGTTCTTGTTCCTGTAACTTCCCAATGAATTCATTCATCGACATCGTTCGGTAGTTAGCATACCCTTTCAGCATCAACAAGAAGCTATCCCATTCAAATGGTAGTGAGTCTGCCAACTTTGTTATCTTCTAATAGTTTGGAATGTTTATCAAGTACTCATCGATTTCTGATAACAGATGACAGTTATGGTTGATCAAGGCATCCAATGATCCATTTTTAAGGCTCGTGAAGATCTCAAACTCCTTTTTATAAGACGTTTCTTGCTCTGAATCGTGTCTGTGTTCCCATAGTACCTATCATACAGAGCATTCCATAGAGATCTTGATGTTTTGTGGTTTTTGAACAGGTGCAACATATTATCACTAAGCGCCTGTTGAAGTTGATTGAATATTTTTTCTCCTTCTCCAACTTAACTTTGTCCTCCTCATCGAGTTTTGAGATCGGTATATAGGTACTTGTATTCTCATTCACTGGCTGATCATACCCCTCATGTATCGTGATCTACAAATTAGTGTTGTACCTAAAAATGAAACTTTCAGGAATTATAACTCAGCCTAATGCCTTTGAAGATTTTTGAATTCATCGATTGTGGATTCTGAATCAAATTCATCAACAATTTCTTTTTCTATGTAAATCACCAAACTATTTGCGAGATACTCGTCTGCCATATTAGTGCGAATGTAACACCCCAACCGCGTATAAAACAACCCGCAGCGGAAACGTCGGGTGGTCATGTTAGAAATTGTTTCACAACACATGGTACTTAAAGGTTCATTGTTATTGAATAATTAAATTAGATTGTCTTTCGAATATAAACAAAACACAAACAATTGTTCTTTATTTTAAAGCAAAACTAAGGCCCATGTCCATCCTACATGTAGCATGCTTTCATAGTCACACATTTTCACCTGAAACATATGTCAAAATAATGTCAACAATGAATGATGGTGAGTAACATAGGTTTTTGTATTCAAATTCATGGCTTTGAATTTGTATTGCAATACCTCGTCCGACTACGAGAGTCAATGAGTGAAAACTTTGTAACCAAACTTGTGTCGCATGTATTTGGTATTGCAATATGTCTTACCAACTATGGTAGTTTGTATTTTAAAGAGAACCTTGTAGCCATGAACCTCGACAAAAGTGTTTCTTATGTAAAACCATGTAAGTAATCTATTTAAAAGAAAACTTTATTTGGTTTATATATCTTTAATTGAAAACCGTTTGTGACTTGTCTAAACCAATCGTTTTTGTTTTGTGTAAACCAATTTGTCCTTGTTTTGTATAAACCAGTCGTCCATGTTTTATATAAACCAATCATCTTTGTTTTAATCTTCTTTGTGTAAACAAGTGTGGTCGAGTGGTGAATACATTCAATTTTGTCTTGACTCGACTAACAAACCACCAAAGGGTTTGTCAAATTTTGTTTCACAGTTTCTGTCGTTCCCCAAACTTCCCGACAAGCCCCGGGAAATTTGGTAACGGGATTGTCAATCCTATGGTACCATAACATACTACTGACCGGTTTGGCCAAAGTTAATGAACGTACTCTTTTTATGAATAACACACCACCAAGTTTCACACATTAATGAAAATATTATATATATATATGAACCATATGCATTGTTTTGAAAACTTGAAAATAGTTAGCACATATGAATCACCCCAAAACATTTGAAAAGCGTTAAAAGAGGGGAACTATGTACTCACGGGTTGCGTAGATATCTAATTCAATCGTGTATGCAAAGCTCAAGTGTTTCCTAATGTATCAGATTGTTATACGATTAATGTACATTGTGGCTTAAATGGAAGAACGGATAGAATGTGGTTTAAAATCAAATGAGTAAAGGATCTTGTGTCATATGATTTATTAAACCTTACATTCTGATTGGAAAGTGTCTAAAGGTTTTTTGACCCGTTACGACTTGTTAAAATGGTACTGGTCGTATGCGTAATTACGAGTTCGGATGGTCGAATGAGACCTATGACGAGTCTGATATGTCAAAACATGTTTACTATTGTTGTATGATCGATTTATCTGTCAAAAATATTGCTCACATAAGTTTAGAACCATTTTATGCAAAAAGGGTAATTTTGACCATTTAAAAGTATCTAAAGTTGATCATCACTTAACCCATCAAACGACATGACCATAAGGTATAACTCCATATGGTTATTCCCTGTATTACTATGGTCATATAAATGAGCTTGTTTGGATCATAAGGTTGACCAAACGGGTCAGATTCGAAAGTCAAAGCAGAAGTCAAACCGCTCGACTTCGACTAAAGAATAAGCACTAAACTAGAAATGATGAGCTAGACATGTTAAAACAAATCTAATAATGTTATAAAAGCTGATTTGATGTCAAAACCTTAAGTTTTAATACTTAGAAACTCATTCGTCGTAAAATGCATTTTTTACTTTTATTTCGTAAAAGTTTGACTCGTTATTTCGCTTAACACCTTCATTATTATGATCACGTAGCAAAGTTCATTTTGAACTTTGAATCGACTAGCATGGTCAGAACCGAAAGTCAAAGCGAAAGTCAATTTGCTTGACTTTTGGCTCATAACTAGCTAAATAATAAAAAGTGTAAATTGCAATTTTGGTCCTTGTGGTAAGATCCAAATTGCAATATTTTACAGAGTTGAAAAGTATTGCCAAAAACACTCTTGTGGTTTCTAATCCTTCCAATTTCAATCCAATCACTTAATTTCATCCATTTTTCAGGGGTATTTTAGTCTTTTTGCTTAATGTACAAATAACATAACTAAATGGAAAATAAAACAAGCATATTATCCCAAAACCCCATATTAGAAGACCGTTCTAATAAAATATATATACAGAACCCATTTTCATATTGTAGAACGGACATTTGCATTTGATTGAATTCCAATCTTGTATGATATTACCTACACATAATAAGGAAAGGGTTACTATCATTGCTCTAAAAGTAAAATTATATAAACATATAACCTTCTATCTTGCGTCTCTCATTTGAGTTCTCAAATAATTTTTTTGAACGGCGAGTTACTTTTCATTCATCACTAACAATTTACAATTGTTAGTACAGTATGTCTATGTCTTAGTCTTGTATCGATTCTGTTTAGAATAGATGAGATTATGTTAGAAATTGAAGTATTTATGTAATTAGGAGATCAAGTTCGCCCGGAATATTGCATGTGTGAACAAGTTCGGCCGAACTTGTTCAACAAGTTCGCCCGAACTTGTAGTCTCCCAAGCGAACTTGACTCACTATATATAGGTGCCTCATGGTTTCTCATTTATAACTTTTGCACACTTAGAGGCGAAACTCTGTCGGATTTGGAACTCGAATTATATGAATTTTGATCAATAAACAGACAATTAATGAGCAATTCTTGTTATACGGTTAACATGCCACTTAGTTTCCGCCTATTTGGACCTTTAGATATAAATTAGGTTCCCGAGCTATTCAGGAGGCGATCTAACAAGTGGTATCAGAGCCACGGAAACCTGATTTGGTGAAATCATCACAAGAACTACTCTAATTCTACTCATTTCTACCATTTTTCTTAACTTTTTCATGAAAAACAATGAACATATGGATACAATTTGCTAAATTTTGAATATGTCACGTAAAATCTACTAAAGATAAACCCCTGAAAGTTTCAAGGCCTAATTCAAACGATTTGATGTCGAAAATTTGAAAAAATCATGATTTGCAAAACCAATTTGAACGAACTTGACATCAAGTTCGCTCGAACTTGACTAAAAAAATCACTTTTTAGTGATTTTTTCAAGTCCGCCCGAACTTGATTGATTTTTCATAGATTTTAATCAAGTCCACTCGAACTTGCTAAATATTTCTTCAAATTTCATCAAGTTCGCCCGAACTTGATCAAATTCTGTTGAAAATTCTTTACAAGTTCGCCCGAACTTGTTAAGTTCTCTTGAAATTCTTCACAAGTTCGCTCGAACTTATTCAGGGTGAAAGTTTTCAAATCTTTCAACACAAGTTCGCTCGAACTTGTTTGAAATTGAATCTGATTTGTTTTGTTGCACAAGTTCGCCCGAACTTGTCAGTATAGTAATCAATTTTTCAAGTTTGTGAACGTGTTTTCAGCGATACTCGTTTGTTTTCTGCGATGGAAGATATCCACAATGCGTATATGACAGCCGGGGCTTCAACATCGAATGCCAATATGATGAATCAAGTTAATATGGATAACGAGATGGGTACGTCAGTGAAGCCACCGAAACTTATGAGCATGGATGAATACGAGGGGTGGAAGAAAAAATTTACGAACTGGGTTCAGGCTACTTTCTTTCACAGTTGGGTTGCAGTTGAAACAGGATACACATAGCCAAGAGATAAACATGATAATGTTATGAGATGAGCAAGTTTTCTACTCAACAAAAGGATGCGTATGTTGCTGAGAAGAAAATGATCAGTCCGATTCAACAGTCCGTAAAGGAAGACATCTGGTGCTGTTACCAGAGTACAAAACTGCACAAGATTTATGGAAGTCTCTAAAGGCGAAATATCAGGGTTGTGCAGAGATGGTTAAGAGCAAAAAGGCTCTAATCACAATGATAAAAGGTGAGTCGATGAAACAAATGATAGAACGATTTTGTTATTTGAAGGTGATAATGAGAAGGCATGGTCTTGAGAAGATTGAAGAAGAATATATTGACAAATTGGCTGATGCTTTACCGGAAGGTGAATGGACAACTTATCTCATGGTGCTAAAAGAAAGTCCAAGCTGGGAATTTTTCAAGTTATCCACTTTTATCGATAAGTTGGAGGGGCACGAGATGGAACTATTGAAGATTGCCAAGTCAAAGAATTCAAACATTGCTCAAGATGTAGGGCTTTATTATAAGAGTGGAGCTCAAGAGAATATTTCAAGCCCAAAGATCCAAACTGCTTTCAGCGCGAATATGAATTCCTCGAATCATTCGCCACAGAGCCAAACTCAATCATATTCGAGCACAAGTTCTAACTCACCATTTCAGAATCAGACGAATCAGGATAATCAATCGAATTCTGATCCAAATGTGTTTAGATGCAACATTGTAGTCAACCTAAAAAACGTCATTTCTGAACAAGTGGCCAAACAACATATGGCACTACTTGCCACAATGTTGGAATCTTATGAGAGTTTAGTGGCCGGAAAAATCGGTAATCCAGAAATGACTACCGAGGATTTACGATCAAGTGGATGAGGAAGAGCTTGAGTTGATGGACATCAAATGGTCCTTAGCTTCGATTATAGGAGAGTTACCAAATTCATTGCTCTAACTGGAAGAGACATCGAAACCTCGAGCAACAAATTGGGATTTGACAAGACGAAAGTTACTTGCTTCAGATGCTGACAAAAGGGCATTTCAAACGAGAGTGCAAGAATCTAGAAGCAAGTGGCAACCAAAGTCCTTTCGGAGGCGGCAGTGATTACTACAAGAAGTCGTGGCAATATAAGCCATTTCTCAAGAAAACTCAAATCGAAGTTCAAGAAAAACCTTCCAACAACACAGAAAAAGCTATGGTTGCTTCTAATGAAGATGACGGTTTTGATTGGAACTCATATATTGCCAAGAAGACAGGAGTTGCTCTAATGGCTGAAATTGTGGAAGATTCATCTGCTAAGGATGCAGCTCTAGAGAACGCAATGCTAGAAGAATACTTGCAACAAGCAGAAGAAGAGGAGATCTATCATCAAACAAGGATGCAGAGTGTTCTTTCTTCTAACATTACTTCTAGTTTTGCAGGTTGTTTTGGTGATGCGGCATCTTCCGAGCATGTTGTTGAAGAAACAGAACCAGAAGTTGAAGAAGTCATCAACGTGACTAAGGAGATGAATGAGGAGAGCCTCATGGAAATCACAAACAAAGCGATGATGGAAAATTTAATGAAGGTAGGTCCGGAGATAAAAGTTGTAGAAAAAGAGGTGATAAAAGTGCAAATCGTTGAGGTTGAAATGCCTTGCACGAAATGTACTGAGCCTTGTGTGCAATGCGCTGAAAAATCTCAAATCATAAGTGAACTCAATGTGCATAACAACAATTTTAAATATGATTATCGCACAATGAAGGAAGCTTATGATAAAATGAAAGGTGATTACGGCAGGCTTGAGAAAAACAACATTGAACAACATGACACAGTAAGAATGTTAAAAGCATTGGTAATGGAAAAACAGATGAGGGACTTTGGATTGCAATTTCTTGATACGCCTTTATATGTAGATAATAAGGCAACTATCGACATAACTAAAAATCCAGGTCATCACTCTCAAACTAAACACATAGACATTCGTTATCACTTCATTCTTGACTGCTACGAAAAGAAGTTGGTGCGAATAGAAAAAATCCACACCGATGAACAAAAAGCTGATTTTTATTACCAAAGCTTTTCCTTTAACAAGATTTAAATATCTTGTGAGGCTTAACGGTATTAAAAATTTATTGACAGGTGCAGAGGCAGAGGTTGAATATGGATCGGACGACGAGTTCACGTGATCCACATTGGTTTGTTATCTTTTAGCTTAGTATTTCTTAAAAACCAAAATACAAAAAAAATGTTTTTGATTTTAGGGGGGGAATATTACGAGAAAATACAAAAACATATGAAAAATCAAAAAGTACAAAACATGAAAAAGACAAAAAGAATTGTGTGTCACAAAGGAAATGATAGTACATCAGTGGACTATCACAGTACGCTAAAGAATTGTAAAGTTTAAAAAGTGATAAAAGAGTCTTACTGTGGATGTGTCGATAGGCTTTACACGTTCAGTAAATTGTTTTCCGGGATATAAACTAAATTTTACAACTGCTTAAACTTGTGGATTAACATCTCTCGGATATATGGACTTAGTACTCCGAAATTTTGTTTGAGAGATTGCCTGATTCTGAGATACGAGGTCTTTATAGATGATTGATATCTGGGGTATTATACAAGTTCTTCTGATTTTGCGGAAACATTAGCCTAGAACTTCTATAATGCTTTTGCTAAAAATCCCAAATTGCATGCAAAATTGAAAATAATCGAAAGATCTAATCATTTGCAGTGCTTAAAAGATTCCTTAATTGGAACACACCTTAAAGTCGAGCCTTCATATCTTTGTCGATACGTGGTATTAACCTGAGCTCTCAAGGCTTTGCATTAACCCAGATACAGATATCAGTTACGCTATATTCACCTGTAAGATGAAATCTAGGGAATCTTGATATGGGAGTATCTTCTGAGATGGGAACCATAGTTGAGTCAAGTTTCATAATTCTAACTAAGATATCTTGGAACAATTGAGAAATGTGTCAAAGTTTAAGTGGACAAACATATCGACAATCTAGGTAAACAAGTTTAGAACTTAAAGTCATTATAAGGTCAACGGTACTGGTGATTTGTCTCAAACAACTGATATGATCCTTAGACACTAATTCAAAAAAATATGTCTGTAAATATGTTTGTACATAGTTTACTTGTTTTATTGATTAAAAACCAAAAAGATTTTCAGCGTGTTTTAGCATAAACTTTCAAAAATACAAAAAGATTTTGTTTCTACATTAGTTTCAACAAGCCAATGTTGGAGAACGGATCTTTGAAGTCTGGTAAGGTGCTAAACTGGTGGAAATCTAATTGACAACGGGCTGGGAGCTGATCTGTAAAATCTGATAAGCAAAAACTATTAAAAGTTCATTAATTTGAAACTTTAAGTTTGAGAAAAACCAACAGTTTGTTCATAACGGGTCGAACCAAGGTCATTAACTTGGACTTGGCAGACAAATCGGTTAACCAAGGTCATTAACTTGGACTTGGTCAACTGAGTGGATTTTTAAAATTGGTAATAGTTGAAAAGTTTAGGTTTAAAATTGAAATTTTGAAAAAGTTGGTTTTGAGTTTGATCAAGTTCGCCCGAACTTGTTCAGGGTAAAAGACCATTGATTTATTAACAAGTTCGCCCGGACTTACTGTGTTTTAATGATCAAATCATAAGTTCGCCGGACTTGTACTGAATGTTAATATTAAGTGTTTACAAGTTCCCCGGACTTGTAAGACTATATAACAGTCAAGTCCGACCGAACTTCATATCACCTGTTCTTGATTCATCTGAGTGAACTTGAGAGTTTTGTGAGCGAAATCTAAATTACAAGTTTGATATCGAATTGCTGCCAATTTCTTTTGATCTTTGGTGATTAGCACACTACTGATCATAGCAGAGGTGAGAATTCAAAGATTGGACCATTAATTGTGTGTGATTGAATGAACTAGATCTGAACATGTTAAAACATCTAGACTTAGGAAGTTTGAAAACAAATTGAACAATAAAATCATTAAACAACCTTAACCGACCATAAACATGTCTTTAATCTTGGTCAAAAGTGGTTAAAATCGTATGTTGCAGGTTTGGACGAAAAAGAAAACAAGTTCGCCTGAACTTGTTAATTGGTTCTTTGAACCAAGTTCGGTCGGACTTGTCCTCAAATGTGAAAAATGTTGGATGTCTTACAAGTTTGCCCGAACTTGTTTGATATTTTCAAAATCCAGGTGTGTCTAACAAGTTCGCCGAACTTTTTTGATCCTGATAAAATCCTTAAACTTTTAACAAGTTCGCCCAAACTTGTTTGATATGCAATCAAATTGTTCAAATCAAGTTCGCCCGGACTTAGTGAAATTCTGTTGTTTATTTGTATATCAAGTTCGCCCGAACTTGATGTGTACTATTGTGAAAATTGTAAAATTTTACTAAGTATTTTTCTCAATTTTCGTGTGTGCAGAATATTCAGCTTTCTTTCGATAAGTTTCATAACACGTGTGTCACGCTCGACAAGACGATCTATCCATCTCTAGCTGCATACGACAGTATTCTGGATTTCATGACACGAATTCCGATACACAAGGCGATTACTGAAAAGACGGTGGTTTATAGATCTCACGTTTATAGATTCTGGAGTGCAGCATCTCTAAATGAAGATAATACAGAGATAAAGACGATTGTTTGAATTGGGAATGAAGATTCAGAGATTGTTGCGATAGAGGCAGACATCAGGAAAGTTCTTAATTTCGGTGATGATGCAAGAGATCCAATATTATTATATGAAAGAATGGTTTGTGGATGTTTCTGTCGAATGGGATACAAAGGCCATGTTAATGAATCGACATTAAAGAAAGGGGGAGTTCCTAATCCCTACAAGTTTCTGATGCACACGATTATTCATGCCTTTAGCCATCGTAAAGCTGGTTTAGACGATGTCCAAGATTATATGGCGTGTATGGCTACTGCATTAGTTCTGAACAAGAAGTTTAAGTTCTCAAAGCTCGTGTTTACACATATGAAGAACACTATGGGAACGAACAGGCTTGTGATGTATCCAAGATTCGTGCAGATGCTCATTGACGACAAATTTGATAAGATTGTGAAAGATCCGAACGACATTCTATATCTCAGTCACTTGGATGATACTACAGTCAAGAAGCTTATAACGTTTCAAAAGCAAGCTTCAGCTCTAGTTGCTAAACCACTATTTGGTGCTATCGCGTCTGTAGATTACATTGCACCACCTGAATACAAATGGAGAAAAGAAGGAAGTGGTGATGAAAAAGAAATTAATGTTGAAGAAGAATGGCTATCAACTTTCAAAGAAAAGCGTAGTGATTGGTTTTTGAAGAAAGTCACTGAAGAGAAAAAGAAAACATCAAGAAAGTCAAAGAATGTGGAAACAATGCTTATTAATGAAGATGAACCAGAGAATGTTCAAGCTAAAGCTGGTTCTAGTGTTGCAATCAATATTGAAGCCAAGAGACAGAAAAAGTTACTCAAGAAGATGATGTGATCTTTGCAACTTCTGAAAAGGATGAAAACAGTGATGATTCGCTTGAGAAAGAAACAAAGAAGGCTATAGCGGAGAAAGAAAGAGAAAAGTTTAAGGAAGGTGACGTTGATTATGAACTGGGGTCTGATAAAGGTTCTGATGAGGAGAGACCAAAGAAAAAGGCTAAACGTGTAAAGTCTTCTGCGAAAGATGCTACTTTGAAGACTACAGGTTCTCCAAGTACCAAAGGAAGAAAAGCAATGCAAAAACCGCAAAGACGACGTTACATAAGTCAGAAAAAGCGCAAAGAAGTTACACAAGAACCTTCTGGTGCTAAAGAAATAGGAGCTACAGAAGAACCTCCTACGGCTGAAACAGTTCAAATTTCTTTTGTGCAAGAGACTACTAAGCAACGAGGAGTTACACAAGAACCTCCTGAGTCTGATTTGCTAGAAATTCCTATTATTGAATCTCAAGAACCTCCAACAACATCACAGCCTGAAAGTTCTATTCTGAAAGAGGTTCCAGTTCACGCTTCAACACATACACCAAGAGTACACCAAAGTCTACACCAAAGACAACTCTGAGGTCAAAGTTATATGGAGATATGCCTGAAGAGCCTCTTACTCTTGAAGACTTAAATAATTTCTTTCCAGATTCCAACGTCAATGAATTAGAGAAGCGAATCAAAGAGTTGGAAGAAAGAGTGTCAAGGAATGAAGCTGATAAAGTTGCTTTAGAACAAAAAGTAAATAAAAGCGAAGTTGAAAAGGAAATTCTTAACGACAAAGTGAAGTTCTTAGAAGGAGATCGTGGATACTTAAGAGCATTGATTGAAAGTCTGCAGGATGCTAATGAAAGATTGCAGAAAGAGATTGCTGAATTGCAATCAGAAAGAGAATTGAATGATAGAAGGTTTTCTAGACTGCAGAAAGTGCTATCTAACAGTCTCGAGATTAATTTCAAGGAAGAATATGAACGATTAGATGTGCAAGAAGCGAAAGAAAAGGCTGAGAAAGAACTTGCTGCACAGGGTAAGGGAAAGCATGTGATTGAAGGTTTTCCCAAGACAATAGAAGAGTTGGTAACTGAAATTGTTGATACTTCTAAACCTTCTGAGTCCGAGATTATTCCAGAAAAAGAAACTGAACAGAAGGACGATGAAGAAGCTGAGGACGAAGATAAAGATGATGATCCTGTTGATGATCCAAAAGATGATTCTGACAACGATGATGGTCAGGGTGGAGTTGGATTGAAGGTTGTTGATGCTAAAGTATCTGATGAGTTTGATTTTACTTCCCTACTGAACAATGATGTGAATATGATGGAAGATCAAAGTAATGAGAGCAATCAGGGCAAACAAATGAAGATTTAACTGGTGCGATTGTTGCAATACATGTTGCTGCTATGCTTGCAAAACCATTGGTATTAATATTAGAGCACAACATTGAAGGAGAGTTTGTTCACAACATGACGAAAGAAGATCTTGCAAAGCTACTGAATGTTGATGCTGAATCTTTTGATTTTTATTTTGAAGAAGAAGTTGTGAATATTGATACATTTGAACCTAACAAGTACTGCTACAAATGAAGATCTGATACTGATGATTATGACAGAGTCATTATTTAAGATATATCAAATGATGAAAAGGATGAAGCAGAGAAGTATGTTGGTTTGAATACTGATAGTTTTCCTACGTTTGAAGAAATGTACGAACAGCTGAATGAAGACTTGTTAAAAGAAAATATTGCAGAGTATGTTCGTGAAGGCAAAGTTCCAAAGCCAGTGACTAAAGCTGAGATTGTAGAAGTAAAGAAATCCTGGTTTAAAGAGATGCCTAAAGAAAGAAAGTTTTGACGACCGTTAGCATTCTTTACCAGAGATGCAGACAAGTCATTAGGTGATATCCTAAGTTAGGGGTGGTTAAAAGAGTTGAATGTATACGCCATCAAACGAGAATTTGGCGTACAATACTTTCGATACTTGGCTGATTTCAGTACACTACCTTATTGGGATATGGAGGGATTAGTGCAAACGAGGAATGTAAGTTACCATATGAAGTTTTTTGATCAGTTGCTGTGGAAAATGATAAAGTTTGAAGCGACTTAAGGATTCAAATACTGGAAGCCGTTTATACCTAAACGCCGAATCAAAACAAACAAGCAAACGGGCGAGAAAGATATAACGCTGATAATGAAGCGTCCACATGCAATGAAGAATATGCCACTTATGCTGATCGACAAGATTTTTATCCTTTGTTCAAGTGGTGGCAAGTTGATCCAACGACGTGGAAGCAGTTATAGTGTTGAGATTTGAAGAACATCTGGATATTACAAAAGAAAGATCAGCCGAAGTGCTACGAAAGGAAGGATTTTGGGGATTATGGAGAATAATACGCATAATAGATCCGATGTGGCGAATGAACTGTTCAAGGGAGGATATTCGATGTTTATTCTTTAACAATATTTGTTATGAGAAGGGTGAAGAGGTACAGGCGAAGCAGTATCAAGGGATCGTTAATGTTTGCTACGCTCACGGCGTAGATTCTGGAAGAATGTGGGAATATAGTTGGAGAGAGCTAGAACTGAAGAGTTTTTAAAAGAAGAAAGGCGTCTTGCACATTTTCATGAAAAGACTAGGGAGGCGAGAATTAGACGTTTTCAGTTTATGACAAAGGTGCCACCTACTGATCAAACGCCGATTCCTGCTCAAGAGAGAAGAAGAAACCTTATAAGAACTTCTTTGGCCGTTGTAGATAGTGATTTAAAGATAGAGCTTTTGAAGACTGAACAAAACAAAGACGATATTCAAGGGGGAGTCTGTTAGTACAGTATGTCTATGTCTTAGTCTTGTATCGAGTCTGTTTAGAATAGATGAGATTACGTTAGAAATTGAAGTATTTATGTAATTAGGAGATCAAGTTCGCCCGGAATATTGCATGTGTGAACAAGTTCGCCTGAACTTGTAGTCTCCCAAGCGAACTTGACTCACTATATATAGGTGCCTCATGGTTTCTCATTTGTAACTTTTGCACACTTAGAGGCGAAGCTCTGTCGGATCTGGAACTCGAATGTATATAGATTGTGATCAATAAACAGACAATTAATGAGTAATTCTTTTTATACGGTTAACATGTCACTTAGTTTCCGCCTATTTAGACATTTAGATACAAATTAGGTTCCCGAGCTATTCAGGAGCGATCTAACAACAATGAATCACTAGCAAGCAGCTAGATACACACTAGATCACCCAAAATTAGTTGTCCTTAAAGTAAACATATCTTGTCTTTTAATGTAATTGTTGATTAAAGTTGTGTATTCATCTAACTTCTGGCTAGATGGGTATGTATGTTTCTGCCCTATGTGATTCATAAATGGCAAGCTCCTTTTGTTCACGAAAAAAAACCCCATCTAAACAACCACCACCATAACTAACAACAACCACCCTGACTACCCGCCATCAGCCATTCTCTCTCTCTCTCACACACACACACACACCAAATTCAATTAAGGCTTCATCCCCCAAATCTTGAACCCCCAAAATTTCTGAACGACAACTACAAGGATGAATATCACAAACGGCGGCATATTTAAGGTGTCAGATGATGATGGCCGGTGAACTGATGATTATGGCGAGTTGGCGACGTTCATGTGGGAGCTAATCATCCCCTTACAATCGCTACATCACCCCGGATATTTCCCTTATTTTCGCCGGATTTTTTAAACGGATTTAAAGGTGGGACGATTTTGTGTAGGTAGAAGTGGTGGGTGATGTGGTTGTTATAGCTTAGCTGGTGTGGTGGTGTGGTGGTGGTGATTGTGGTTGTGTGGGAAGAGAGAGAAAGAGAGAGATTATTCTTTATTTATTTGTTTCTTATATTTATATATATATATATATATATATATATATATATATATATATAATTGTTATTTAATAAAAGTATTAAGGGTTGTTTATTCTTTTTACAATAAGTTACTATAAATTTTCCAACATTTTTAACTGAGTGGATTAAAATTGCAAGGATAAGAATCCACAACCGTTTTTTGGCAAAACTTTTCATTTTTGTAAATATTGCAATTTGGATCTTACTATAGGGACCTAAATTGCAAATTACTCTAACAAAAAAGACTAGGAGAAACACTTAATAGGTGTTTGAGAGGGAAGCTTAGAACTTAGAGAAGGAGGTCTCAAAGCAGAAGCAAGCTCCAAATGAGTTTCTGAGTGAGAAAGAAAAGAATGGTGTGAAGAACTCAAACAATTCATGGTTGTTTATAGTGTTTTTGGATCAAGGAGAGCTTGCCAAGTGTGTGATGAGGTGTTAGTGATGTTGCTTAGTGTTCATACATGTGGCTTAACCAGAATTAAGGTGGCAATAAAAGTGTTAAGGTGGCAATAAAAGTGCAAGGTGTCCATAATTGGAGAACAAGGTTGCTGCACACAAGTTTCTGCATTCTAGGCATGTCTTATGGACCACAAGATATTATGTCTTACGGTCCGTAAGGCCTTCTGACCAATTTTTTTCACTTTTTGGCAGATTTGGCCCCTGCACTTGTATTATCACTTATTTGCCATTTTTAACCCTTCTAACTTGCTATTTAAGCTATATGAAGGGTATAAACGCATATGTGACTTGAATTGTGTTCCGGAAATGTCATGAAATCATTTTGCTCAATCGTAAGATTACGTATTTCGTAAATAAAATATAAAATTTTATTGAACACGGAAACGATCGAAAGTGTACGTTGGTTGAAATTTTGCAAATGTTACAGCGAAGCTGATACCTAAATATGGAGCTTCATTAGTGTTTGAGTGCGGTTGTGGAGCTTCATGCTCTTGCGGCTCACTTATTGAAGCTTTGTGACGTTTACTCTCTTGTTCATCATCTTTTCTTTTGAAAAAAGAATCAATAGTTTTTATCTTTCCAATGATTTTCCTAACAAAAAACAATCAATAGTGTCTCACCCCCGAACGCGAAAACAAACCGCGGTGGAAACATCGGGGAGTCATGTTTCAAATTGCTCATAACACATGGTACAAAAGTTTCATTATATTATATTGTTTTTCAACCACAAAAAAATTACAAATAATTGTTTTTAGATTAAAGCACCTAAGGCTGGCGTCCATTCTTACGTGTAGCATACTTGAATAACCATCGCACAATTGCACTTGAAACATGTGTGAAAATAATGTCAACGATAAAGCTGGTGAGTAACATAGGTTTTGTGGTCAAATTCATGGCTACGAATTTGTATTGAAATATGTTTAACCAACTACAGTAGTTAAGATTTTAAATAAATCTTTGTAAGGGTTAAAATAATATTTGTATGATTTATATATATTTGAAAACGATATGTGACTATGCATAAACCAAATGTCTTGTTTTGTATAAACCAAATGTCTTGTCTTGTATAAACCATATTCTCTTGTTTTGTATAAACTAAATTGTCTTGTCTTGTATAAACCAAATTATCTTGTTTTGTATAAACCAAATTGTCTTGTCTTGTATAAACCAAATCGTCTTGTTTTGTATAAACGAGTGTGGTTTTTCGGCGAATACATTCAAGCCTTGTGGATTGTCAGATAATCCCTAAAAAGGGTTTATCAATTTGAGTTTCAAAGTTTCTGTCATTCCCAGAGGAAACTTCCACCTAGACATAGGAAGTAGGAATGGGATCGTCAACCCTATCGCGCTATAACTTACTACCGGTCGGCTTGGCCAAAGTTAATGAATGTATCATTGTTATATTCAACACACCATCAAGTTTCAAACAATGGAAAGTGTACTATGTATATAAACCATATATATATATATATTGTTTTGAAATCTTGAAAATAGTAATAGGCACATATGAATCACCCCAAAACATTTGAAAACGTAAAAGTAGGGAACTGTGTACTCACTTGGATTATAGATGATGTGCTTAATCGTGCTTGCAAAGCTCAAGTGTTTCCTAGAAATTAGTATTCGTTTGTCATGGTTTTGTTGTGATAATGTGTGTGGATGAATGTGAGTTATGGAAACATCGTAACTTCGAAGAAGTTTAGATGTTTTTAAAAGATAAGAAATTTTCGCAGCCTTCTGTGTTGTTTTTGTAAAATACGATAAAAATAGCAAACACCGTTGAAACATTATAAAAATTTTGATTCTACTAGATCAAAGTGTGCTCTATAATTTCAATTAGAAAGTTTTCTGTTTGGAACCCGTAAAGTGGCGAAAACAATTAATCTTTACAAATTGTCCAGTTTTGATCTTTTGTTTGGTTTTAGACATTTGAGGGTCCAAACAGAGGTATTTTAGATGTATCATACATCGTTGAAATCGTATTTTACTAAACTTAGTAAAAATTTAAGAGTTTACTTTGTTTGGTTAAGTTTTGACTAAGTTATGCTTGGTTAAAGCAGCAACACAGAATATGTCCAAACAGGAAGTTTCCGTCGAAAGTTTATTAAATGCGCATAATACAGATTTGACGGAAGAGTGAATAGAACAAGGGATCTTATGTGACATGGTTGGTTAAACCTAAAATTCTTATTGGAAAGTGTTTCGAAGTATTTGACCAGTTACGGCTAGTTTACGCTAATTAACTAGCCGTATGCGCAAACACGGGTCTGAATGGTCGAATGGGTCTTATGATGAGTCTAACATATCAAAACAAGTTTATTTATGTTATATGATTAGTTTTGAAGCAAGAACATTGATCATATATGTCTTAAAACCATTTTTGTGCCAAAAGGGCATTTTTGACATTTTTAAAGTATGTATAGTTGACTCGTCATTCAACCCATCAAACGATATGGCCATAAGATATAACTTAGAAAATTACTATGGTAATATTGTTGGGCTTGATGGGGTCCTAAGGTTGACCAAACGGGTCGGATTCGAAAGTCAAAGAAAAAGTCAACCTTGAGTTTCGACTAGGAATGATGAGTTAGACATGATAAAATATATCTAATAATGTTATATAAACTGATTTTGGTGCCAAAACATTTAGTTTTAATACTTTTCATTCGTCGTAAATACATTTTCCGCATTTTTGACTTTTTATTTCATAAAAGTTTGACTTGTCATTTCGCCTAAAAAACATGATGATCAGTGGGTGTAATTGTAAGGACTAACACCTTCATTATTTCGATCACGTAGCAAAGTTCATTTTAAACTTTGACATGACCGAAATGGTCAAAACTGAAAGTCAAAGCAAAAGTCAATTTGCTTGCCTTTTAGGTCATAACTAGCCAAATAAATGAAATAGACCAGGAGAAACACTTACTGTGTTTGGAAGAAGGATTATAACTAAGAAAAGGAGGCTCCAATGACTAGAGCAAGCTCCAAGACTGATTTAAGAAGTGAAGAACCGAAAGATGTGAATAACACTCAAGAACATGGACCTATGTATATAATGGAGGATCATGGAGGTATTGCCAAGTGTTTGATGAGGTGTTATGATGTTGATTAGTGTCCTAACAAGTGTCAATACCAAAATGAAGGTGGCAAAATTCTTGCTAGGTGTCAATATATGAAGGTAGGTGGCAATACTTGGTGATCAAGGCAAATTTCAGCATCTGGGCACCTCTTACGGACGGTATGGGTAACCTTACGGTCTGTAAGGCTGTCTGATGAAAAAAAATCTTTGTTTTTTGACAGCTTTGGTCCCTAGAATTGTATTATTAGCTTTTAGACATTTTTAACCCCTATAACTTGTTACTTAAGCTATATAAAGGGTATTTAGGGTATATGAAACTTATATTTTTTTTTGTCTCGGTGTGTACGTTATGTTAAAATCATTTTCTTCAAATATCGGTTAACGAATATTTAGGAAAATACGAAAATTTTTAAAAAGCTCAAAATTTTCGCGAGGGTTACAAATAGGATTGGATAAACTACAATTTCACCATATTTCTTCCTTAATTGATTATCTTCTCGAATTCCACAATTATAAACCCTAATTTTGGAATCTTAAACAATAATCACAATAGATGCAATACAATGGTTAATCTCATATTAAATTATACAATTAGATCTAAAACCTTAGTAATACCCAAAAATTCGATTAAATATTCATCCCTCAACAATCCTAGTTCACAACCTACCTTCAAGAATCAAGAACTTAATAATGGTGAATGAGAAGCTAAAAGAAAGATTACTAAGTTCGATCCGTCACTATAGGCCTCTGTTCATCTAATCATTTATCCATTTTCCAGCTCGAAACCTCCTTTTTGTGTCGATGTGTCGAACAGCCCTAGAAGTCAACAAAACCCCTTTTTTTCTTGTTGATGCGTCGAACAACAAAGGTTGTGAGCGCCCTTCACATTTTTTAAAACAATTTTGAATTTTGATTAAAAAAACCACCCTCAAGTTTCGTTTGTTTTAAAAAAAGTTTTAGGCTTTATTAAAAGCCTTTCAAGTTTCAATACAACTTTAAAAATTTACCAATAGCCAAGTTCTTCATGTTTTTTATAACTCAATACGACAATACATAATAAAATTGTTTGACAAGAAAATTAGGGGGTCGAGAATTTTTGCCAAAATAAATGGGGGGGGCTAAATACTTGTAGAATTTTTCAAACAGAATAACAGAAAATTTACAGTACTTTACGAAAAATCATGGGGAGGGGCATCCCTATAAAGATCCATTTCTATAATAACCTTTCCCACACACACACACCCATATATATATATATATATATATAATATCTGGTTTAATTTTTTTGTAAACTAAGTTTAATAAATAACAGAAACAAATTATGAACATTTATATCAAAGTATTTAAAGTAAATTATACACATGATAGCCACCTCATTGTAGTTGTATTCGGAAACGATGGAAATTTGGTCGTTATTGGTTCGATTCATTTTGATATAGGTACGGTGTCTGCATTTTGATAGCAACAGAAAGATACAACCCAACAAATAGAGTTGTAACATGTAAAAAAGGATATTAACACATTCTTGACATTAATAAAAAACCATAAAAATTAATATCTGTAACAAGTTCAATAGTACTAATATCAGTACTGATGTCGTTTCGTCTTAATCGACGTCGTATTGGTATTCTTTAGATGGTATCAATTCGGTTCGTCACGGTACTGGTACGACACCTACACTTTCTATATCCTACGATATAAAGAAGATATTTTATTGTTAAGACAACTCTATTTTCAACGAAATTCATATCGGAAAAAAATGAATGTTGGAATCGCAACCTGTGCCACCTCGAAATTTTTTAACAAATAATACGACAACACGTGTCCGGAACTCTCAAATAGTCCAGATATGTTGGACGATAGGGAATGAAGTTGAGGAATCAATTATAACAAAATGCCAAAATTCTGCTTTCGAGGGTCCCTTACGGACCGCAAGCTATGCCTTACAGTCCGTAAGGCATTTGAAAAACCTGTGGGCGCCAGAGGTCCTTTACAGAACATAACCAACCCCTTACGGTTCGTAAGGGGTGTTGTTTTGTGTTGGCAGCTGCAGCCTGCTGCTCATGCCACCATACTCGTGAATTTGCCACATTTCACCACCTTTGGACACCTGTTAGGAAACTCCTCAACACCTCAAAGCTTCAAGGACACTTGGCATCACCTTCTGATCCTTGTTCAAGTATAAATAGAGGTGATTTTCCTCCATTCAAGCTTGCCCCTCTCAAATTCTCACTCTCGCTTCTGTTGGAGCAGCTTCTATGAAGGCCTCCTACTTGAAGTTTAATCTTCATCTTGAACATAAGTAGGTGTTCTCCTCCAGTCTTTTGCCATTCCTAGTCTAGTTATTAGCCGAAAGTCAAGCAACTTGACTTTTGTTTTGATTTTCAGTTCTGACCATTTAGGTCAAGTCAAAGTTTGAATCGAACTTTGCAACGTGATCTTAATAATGAAGGTGTTAATCCCCTGTGATTGCACCCTCTGAAGATCACACTAAGTAGGCGAAATGACAAGTCAAAGTTATATTAAATATAAAAGCAAAAACGTAAATTTTGCAAATTACGCTAAATGAACTTCCAAGTATCGAAACTTTAATTTTTGTCATCATAACAATTTATATAACATATTAGGATATGTTTAGTCATGTCTAACTCGTCATTTCCTGATTAGAGCTTATTTCGTAATCGAAAGTCAAACAGCTTGAGTTTCGATCTGACCTGTTTAGTCAGGTTTAGAGCATGTGTGAAGGTTGTTATATGATCATATTATCGTAGGGAATAACCTTTGAGGTTAAACCTTTTGATTATATCATTTGATAGGTTTTATGATCAAGTCCATATAATGTGCCTAAAATGCCAAAATTGCCCTTATAGCATAAAATGCGTTTTAAAACCAAATGGCCGTGTAATCTGAGTTCGAAACTGAATTTATAACATAATGAAATATTTTTTGGCATAATGGATTTATTATGGACCTATTCGACAACTCGATACCACCTATGCGCGTACGACTAATTTAAATAGTATCAAATATATAAACTAGCCGAATCGGTCAAGACCTTTCAAAAGCAATTCTAATCAGATGTTTAGTTATTTAACCCATATTATATGAGTACTTACAGTCGGAAGAGTATAAACCACATTCTATCCGGTCAATCTTAATCAAGCAAACCGTACATATCTATTAAGTTAACCGGTTAAAGTCAATGACTTTAATGACCCAGTAACATTCTTATGGGTCATATTTCCGTCCATTCCAGACTAGAAGCCTCCAATAAATTACGCCTAAGTTTAAGTCATTTTGAATTACGTGTGTGCTAAACATATTTGATTTGTAAAGACTAGCATAATGAAATACTCTTAGCCTATTTTATTTTATAAAGGCTTGGTCACCACACCCTGACTTTGGCGGAAGCGTATTATGTGTGACTTGATTAATATCATTGCATTCAATTATAACAAACAACTATATGCTAGAAAACATGATGTTCATCCATTACTAAATTTCAAACATTACAACCCACATAGTTTAATTCCACACCAAGACTTCGAGTTTAAGGTACAAGCTAACCAAATGTTTAAAGTTCCATGAAGGACTTTGACAAAAGACATAACTTAAACCAAGGCTTTGACTTGTGTGTCTTATCTAGGATAAAACATTCAAGTCAAACCCTACAAAATATGGATGACATCATTTATGGTAGACACGTCTTGAATACTTTTAACCTTCGCCAGATCCATCAATTCCCTGAAATACATGTAGTTTGAAAAACATCAACAAAAGTTGAGTGAGTTCATGTGTGTACAAATCACCTTGTAAACATTTGTAAGTATGTGACTATAAACCGATATGAAAGCGTCTATGAACAGATCAATTAATGATTTGCAAGGTCATTAATATGTGTGCAACGGTGTAGGAAGGCTCAAACCAAGCAGATTTTGTACCGGGCTTCCGGCTAGAAGACATAGTCACCACCTTCGGCCATATCCGGCCCAGGGGTGGGGCTCACAACACCCAAATAGATCTACTACTCATGTCCCCCGGTCCTTATACGAGGATTAATGGTTTTAAGTATACGCCTACCCATTCACATGATCTAACAGTTCATTCCTTAGCTAACCATACCATTTGAAATTATTGAAATGTTTGTAGCGTGTAATTCACCCCCGAAGTTATAAACCGAAAACAGTTAAAAGAAAAGGGGGGCATGAACTCACTGTCTTGCGTTCTTTGTTTCCAATGTAACCCGAAGCTGCTACTAGTGTGCACGACTACCTACAACGTACCACGGTTTATTAGACGAGGGGTCGTGCCTTGACTTAGTATTAATTTGTGTCTTTGAGTTACATTTCAGTGTGTCATCAATTTTTATTCCAAGTATAATTATTATTTGTCAAAATGATAAACATTTTAACTTAAATTAAATCTTGGAATATTAGTTGAAATAATATATTTTAACTTGTCACACTTATATGTTTGTATGCAAATATTTCCCAAGGATGGGTAGCGTATTCCGGTGTGTATTTATACGTATGACAGTACGTATTTTTATTGTGTGTAATAAGTATTCTTGTACTAAATTTTTGTATTAACTTTTCTGGAATAATATTTCTAATAAAATTCATCAATAATTATATATATATATATATATATATATATACTCTCATAACATATATTTTTAAGAGATATTACATAGAAAAATTATTTATAATTTTTCTTTTGGTCAAATAATTGTATTTTCATATAACCTTCAAAATAATATATTTTCAAGTTTAACTTGAATATAAAATTATAATATATATATATATATATATAAAAAATCCACTTCGTATCCAAAATAATATATTTCAAGTTTATTTAAGAAAATACATTTTCTCCAAAAATAATGTCTTCAAATGATTCAAGAAAATATAAATTTTGATCTACCCAAAAATAATATATTTTCACCTTATCAAAAATATGTTCTATTTTTGTAATAATCGTAGAAATCACATTATCATTCTCTTCATGTCTGAAATACCAAATTACCGTAATATTCTTATGAACTTTAAATTCCGAAATATTTGTAAGTTATATTCCTTATTTGGTTTGTCCAATATTTTGGGTGTAAATTATATATTCATACCCTTGGAATATTGGTAATATTTTGGAATATAATTTCTTGGTATTTTGGTGAGTTATATTACTTCAAGTCCTAAAATAATATAACTAATACACATGATATACAAATATTCACACACAAGGTGACATCTAAATATATGTTTCTCAAATACATATTTAGTCACTTTTATTTTCAAAAACCAACCTCCAATACTTGTAATTTTTGTAACAAAATCTATGGCAAGCTCTATATGAAAATTCATGGTTTAAAATATACTTGTAAATATTTGTTCGAAAATATTTTTCTAAGTGTTTAATTTTTAGGAAAAATTTCGTCCATAGTTTCCCCTTAAAAATGGAGGTTTCCATGCTTTCAAAGCATATCATTTTCTTTTATAAACCAACACAATCATTAATACATCAACCAATACTTACCAATTTGCCAAAATCATGCATAAATTACAAGTTCATGAACTTGAAAGTTTACAAAAACTTGTAGTATCTTACTAGTGGTTTTAGTAAGCTTAGTTACTCTTTAATGTGTGGTTGTTTATTTAAAAACTTCATTTGTTTGTGAATTTAGTTCTTTACAACTTGTGATTAAATTTTCTAAAAAACGTTTCTTCTTGAGTTTTTCTTGTTTACACTTGATTAACTACCTTAAACATGGTTAAGTTCTTTAAGAACCAAGCTTAAGTAAACTTTGTATTTCTAACTTTGTTTTCTTGAAAAATCATTCTTGAAATCATAGATTTACAAGACTTTTTATTTACTTTAATTATTACTTTACTTGAAAAACAATTTTCACTTCAAGTTCATGATTTACATATGGATGATTACTTTGATCTTAACATAATCATCCCCTCATCTTGCTAGATTATGTCTTTAATCACTATCTAGCAAGATCACATGATGATCAATATTACAAACATGAGCAATCAACAATCAACAAGCATAACGACACTTACACAACTTGTTTTCTTATGATTTTAGTCTTATGTTCAAGTTTCATGTTCAAGATTCATAGTGTTCTTCAAGATTAACAACTTGTATCATACTTTAACCACCAAAACAAGATGTAAAATAGTGTAGAATGATCTTACTACTAGCTCAAGGCTAGGGATGATCACTAGATGAAAAAAAATGGTGGATAAAAGCTTGTGTGAGAGGTCCTTCAATCTTCAAAGCTTCCAAGCTTCTTAACTAGGCTCCTTGCATCTCTGGATCATCTTAGATTACTTGAAAGTTGGATGAATAATGAAGGTATGAGTGTGTGTGTGTCTGTCGTGAACTAGAGAGGAGAGGGGGAAAGAGATGTAAAGTTTTGAGTGTTGTGAGTTTGTGATATCTTTCTTGATCCTCATGCCCTTATATCCACCAACACTTCATTACCCATTAGTCCATGTGTTTCTAAATAGGCTAGCAAATCCATTAATCAAATCAAGAAAACTTAGGTGTGGGGCCCTTGTAGTGGCCGTGAACTAGAAGGGGGGTCTTGGTTTGGTTTTAACTCTAAGTTAGATTATATAGTTGGATTCTAAATGTAATAGTTAGGTGTTTAGTTGTTATGTGTTTATATAATGAGTTATGGTGTTCGGGAACCATAACTAGCTTAGAAGTGTTAAAACAATGCTTCTAGTGAAAATTTGGTGTTTCGGGTAATGTCTGGTTGTTTGATTGGTTACCGGTTTGGTTATGGTGCTAAATAGCGTAGTTTAGTGTGCTTTATGTTACCCTTTTGTGACAGTTTTGATTCCCGACACTTAGGAAAGTATTCTGGACCATATACCATATTTCTGCATGATATTAGAGTGTTTAAATGCTGATTTTTGCTGAAATATGTAGAATTCTGCAGTTTATGTGAGTTTTAGGCACTTTCCGGCACTTAAACTATCTCTAGGAAGGCAGTTTCATGATCCTTACTTTCCTACACACCATACTAATGTAACCCTTGTTCCCGGGGCTCATTTTGTGTCTTTACCTCATGTTTGTCTGAGCACTGAACTCCTGTCAGTACTCCCAGTTAATCCGTTAACTGTGTTAACTTTGTTTTGTGCACTATTTAAATCATAATGTGTTGCATGCATTAATAACATGAAATCATGCAACATGTAATGCACATGTATGTATATGACAATAATCAGAAAGTATTCATGTCATTTATTCAAATCAGGCACAGTCATTAAGGCACTAATTGGTGTTTAACATGTACGGAGTTACCTGGAAATTTGTCAGTTTCACATTCTCCCCCCGTTAAATAAATTTCGTCCTGAAATTTTAAGCTGAGTTATCGGTTGCAGGGGAGTTCATGAACAAGTGTGGATACTTAGATTTCATTCGATCTTCACGCTCCCAGGTGAACTCTGGGCCGTGACGTGAATTCCAGTGAACCTTGACAAGCTTGCTTTACTCCTCCGAGTCTTGTTGACTTTCCAGTCTGTAACCTCAACGGGTTCTTCAATAAAGTGGAGAGTGTCTTTGATATGCACCTCATCCGCAGGGATGACAACTGTCTCTTGAGTTGGACTCTTCTTCAGGTTTGACACATGAAATGTGTCATGCACACCGTGTAGATCCTTGGGTAATTCTAGCTTGTACGCGACGGTACCAACTTTCTTCAATATCTTGCCACGCTTCCCGAATCGTGCTACACCTTTCCAAGGTGAGACTTTCAATAACACCATGTCTCCTATTTCAAACACCAAAGGTTTCCGTCTTTGATCAGCATAACTCTTATGTCGGTCCCGAGCCGCCCTGATGCGCTCCCGGATCTGCATGATCTTATCCGTTGTTTCTTGAACTAGTTCGGGACCAACCATCTGTTTATCACCAGCATCTGCCCAACACAACGGTGATCGGCATTTACGGCCATAAAGAGCTTCGAATGGTGCGGCTTGAATACTTATATGGTAGCTGTTGTTGTAGGAAAACTCAACTAGAGGTAGATGAGCATCCCAACTGCCACCTAAGTCCATTACGCAAGCGCAAAGCATATCCTCCAGTGTTTGAATAGTCCGCGCGCTATGACCGTCGGTTTGCGGGTGGAAGGCCGTACTCAGATTCAACTGAGATTCAAAGGCCTCTTGAAAGGATTGCCAAATCCTTGATACAAACCGTCCATCTCAATCTGATATGATCGAGATAGGCACTCCATGTCGTGCTACTATCTCTTTGAGGTAAAGCTCAGCTAGCTTTCCGGTGCTATCTTTCTCTCGAATCGGTAGGAAGTGTGCGGACTTCGTCAATCGGTCCACTATTACCCATATCATACCGTGCCCTCTAGGAGTTCTGGGTAATTTTGTTATGAAGTCCATCGAAATCTGTTCCCACTTCACATGGGTATCTCCGGTTGTTGAAGAAGTCCAGAAGGTTTTTGATACTCGGCCTTAACCTTAGCACAGGTTAGGCACTTCCCAACATAAACGGCAACGTCACTCTTGAGTCTTGTCCACCAATAATAATCCTTCAGGTCTTGGTACATCTTGTCAGATCCTGGGTGGATCGAGTACCTCGACTTATGAGCTTCATCAAATATAACCTCTTGTATACCACCATAAAGCGGAACCCAAATGTGTCCTATGAAATACAAAGTTCCTTCCTCGTTAGGCACCAACTTCTTCTCCATTACTCGAAGATATTCAGCCTCAAGATTCTCTTTCTTAAGAGCTTCTTGTTGAGCGGCATGTATACGTGTAGTGAGGTCCGTCCGAATAGTCATTTCTAAAGCTCGAACTCTTATAGGCTTAACCCTTTCCTTTTAACTTAAGGCGTCTGCTACCACATTCGCCTTTCCAGGATGATACTTGATCTCGCAGTCATAGTTATTCAGCAACTCAACCCATCGTCGCTGTCGCATATTAAGCTCTTTCTGGTCAAATATGTGCTGCAGACTCTTATGATCTGTGAAGATAGTACATCGAGTACCATACAGATAATGTCGCCAGATCTTCAAGGCAAATACCACTGCACCTAGTTCCAGATCGTGAGTGGTATAGTTCTTCTCATGTACCTTAAGTTGACGTGAGGCATAAGCGATAACCTTTTGGCGTTGCATGAGCACGCAACCCAATCCTTGTCGCGAAGCATCACAATTTACCACGAAGTCTTCCGTGCCTTCGGGTAGGGATAGTATCGGTGCATCGCATATCCTGTCCTTGAGCAGTTGAAAGGCCTCTTCTTGCTTGTCTCCCCATTCATACTTTTTGTCCTTCTGAGTAAGAGAGGTCAGCGGTTGAGCTATCTTGGAGAAATTCTCGATAAACCTGCGGTAATAGCCCGCTAAACCCAAAACCTGTCGAATTTCAGTCGGCGTTTTAGGAGTTTCCCAGTTCTTGATTGCCTCAATCTTTGTGGGATCCTCATGAATGCCATCTTCGTTTACCACATGGCCGAGAAACTGTACCTCTCGTATCCAGAATTCGCACTTCGAGAACTTAGCGTAGAGTTTTTCCTTCTTTAGTAGTTCTAAAATGGCTCTGAGGTGTTGTTCGTGCTCTTCCTTCGTCCGTGAGTAAATAGAAAATCATCGATAAATACAATCACAAATTTATCGAGATATGGCTTGCATACACGATTCACAAGTCCATAAATACTGCCGGCTCGTTAGTCAAACCAAACGGCATCACGAGGAACTCGTAGTGTCCATAACGAGTTCCGAACGCAGTCTTTGGTATGCTGTCCTCTTGGATCCGTAATTGATGATATCCCGATCGAAGATCAATCTTGGAATAGTAGCTCGATCCTTGCAGTTGGTCGAATAAATCATCAATCCTCGGTAATGGGTACCGATTCTTGATGGTTAGCTTGTTCAGCTCCCAGTAGTCGATACACATTCGAAAGCTACCGTCCTTCTTTTTAACAAACAGCACCGGAGCCCCCCACTTATAAATCCCTTGTCCAATAACTCCTGAAGCTGCGTGGACAACTCTTGCATCTCGGAAGGCGCAAGTCGATAGGGTGCCTTGGCCACAGGCGCGGCGCCTGGAACCAAGTCAATGCGGAACTAGACTTGTCTCTGCGGAGGTAATCCTGGCAAGTCTTCGGGGAAGACCTCGGGATATTCTCTTACCACAGGGATATCTTCAAGCTTCGGCTCTTCGGCTTCCTTATCTACTACATGAGCTAGGAAGGCGACACATCCCTTACGCAGACACTTCTGTGCTTTCATACAATTGATGATTCGCAAAGGCGTATCGTGTTTCTCTCCATGAATCACGACCATCTCCTCATTCGCTATTGGAATGTGAATGATCTTCTCATGACACATTATCACCGCGCAATTGCTTGACAACCAATCCATCCCAACTACGACATCGAAGCTTCCCAAATCGACCAGTAAAAGGTCTATCAAAAAATTCGCGCTTTCCAAACTCCATAACACACCCTCTAATCACCTCATTCGCCTCTACAAGCTTTCCATTAGCTAGTTCTATCGAGTACGGGACGTCTAACTCACTCGCAATTAAACCAAGAATATTCTTAAAATCTAAGGATACGAAGCTAAAATCGGCACCAGTATCAAACAGCACAGATGCATATTGTTGATAATAGGAAATGTACTAGTAACCATGTTTGGGTCCTGGCGTGCTTCCCTGGCTCCAATGGCGAACGCCCTTCCACGTGCTTGATTATTTTTAGGGTAGTCCCGCTTAAGGTGCCCCATGTCACCACAGCCATAACATCCTTGGCCGCGTCCATTTCCATTACCACCCTGGTTGTTGTTGTTATTTCCTCCACGGTTTCCGTTTCCTGCTTGATTCCCATTCCCGTTTCTGTTTCCATTACCTCCTTGATTAATATTTCCTCCCTGGTTTCTGTTTCCATAACCATTCCCACCGCGGTTGCCATTACCGTTACCACCCTGGTTTCCGTTCCCACGTCCTGCTCCATACCAACACGTCTCCTTAGAATGACCAACTTTTCCGTAAGTTTCACATTTTCGATATATGCACCTACCATCATGATGAAGTTGGCAGACGTCGGACTTCGGTAACGTACCCACATACTCTCTTCCCTTATTTTCAGCATTTGCAGCACCAGTCCGTACCTCGGCTGGCGGGTTGGTATCTCTACGCTTGTTGGCATGGTTGTTGTTCACCCGAGTGCCCTTTTTAAAGTTAGTGAATTTTCTCTTGTTATCCTCTGATGACTCCACATAGTCTCTTTATTCTTAGTTTCAGAAATCGAAAACTTACCCAACCTAACTGCTTCCTCCGTAAGTGCTACGCTCAGGTCAATAGCCTTAGCGATAGTCGGAGGCTTGGAAGTTGTCACCAGACTCAAAATTTGAGGTGCCAATCCCCAGATAAAACGTTCAATCCTTTTAAATTATGGCTCCACCAAATAAGGGACTACTCTTGACAAATCATGAAATCTCTGGATGTATTCCGCCACCTTCGGACCATCCATCTTCAAATTCCAGAATTCAGTTTCCAACTTCTGAATTTCTGCTCGGGAAAGTACTTCTTACGCATCAGCTCCTTCAGTTCATCCCATGTTAGTGCATATGCAGCATCTTCGCCCAAAGTCTGCACCTGAAGGTTCCACCATGATAGCGCCCCGTCTAGAAACAACCTCGAAATGTAGGTGACTCTTTGTTCTGGTGCGTACTTGCTCATCCTCAATACAGAGTCCGTTTTCTCCACCCAGCGTACGCAAGCGACTGCACCCCCAGTGCCATCGAAATTCAAGGGCTTGCAGTCCAAGAATTGCTTATAGGTACAGCCTGTAACATACGCAACATCATTCACAGAAGCGTTAGCTAAGCACTATGGGAAATATCCAAGCGACTTGTAATGTGTCTTAGGTGACTTAACATTACCGTTTGGGGGGTTATTTCCGGAGGTACCTCCGCTATGCTCGGAGCGAAGGGCCTCGTGCTGGGCGACGGCCTGTGAGATGCGCTCATGGAGCTCTGCTTCGGTCCTTGGCAGGGGGTTATTGGTATCGGTATTCCTTCGAGGCGGCATTTTCCTTCTAGCAAGGAGATTCGAGTAGGTCAGGCATTATTATATAAGCATCTATATTATCGAGTAAGGCCTAGGAGATGTATATGCATACTATATATATATATATAATATATATATATATAAATTTCCACAACAAACAATCCCATAATAACACAGTCATCACATAAACATATATTCTAACAAGGTATTTAATGAGAACATGACCATTGAGCTTTCATTAATAACCAACCACACGTTACATTGTTTTCATTTTGCATCGTACCAAAAGAGACATAGGGTCACACTACCCTTGTCTGACAAGTCTGTCAATATACAATATAACATGGTCAAAAAGTGGTTTCCATTCTTCACAATCTCGGCTCAATCGTAATGCTCTCACCAAAAGTAGTGCATCTGCATAAAACCAAAAAACTACAGTACTGATGGCGGAGGAGGAGGAGGAAGGAAGAAAAGCAAACTGCGGACATGTGCAAGCTCCTCCTCGAGCTCGTAAATACGGTGAAGCAAAAAGCTAATCTGCTGCTCGATAGTGAGAAGCGAGCATCAAAACCCTGAATAGGTGTGGGAGCAGCAGGTGGAGGTACAAATGAAGCTGATGATGAATGTGGAGGGACATAACCTGAATGATAGGGACAGGGTGACCGTCGGGTACCCTCACTGACTCCAACTCGAGAACTCTACGACTCAAAATCTCAAACTGTAACTGGAGTGACATAAGTAGCTCGTCCCGAGTGTAGCCTCCAAACTGAGAAGGATGATAAGGGTCAGAAATAGGCATGGTATATGGAGGGAACCACTGAAATGGCTCATCAAGCGATGCTGACGTAAATGGAGTGTAGGGTGTCGTCTGTGGGATCGGAGGGAAATCAGCTGAAGCAAACGGATCAAAACTCGGGAACTGTCCCGATGTACCCTCCCCTGGTCGGGGAGCGGGAATCTCCTGGAGAAATACAATCGGAATATCGGTGCGATGGGCATCAGACACAAATGGAGGTGGGGGAGCAACATCAGCGGGTGGAGGTGGTGCGATGAATGGATCAACAAGTGGGAGGTCGAGTGGTGCAAAGATCGGCTCTGGGATAAGAGGCGCAATATCAGGCTGTCCAAACGGAACTGGGTCTGGCTCAGGAATATGCTCGGGGATGTGAGGAGGTGTGGGGACTCGAGCAGGGGATAAAGGTGCAACAGACATCGCAGAGTCGTCATCTTAATCGGTGGCATAACGCCGAAGTCCTACGGTTCGTAAGGCTGAGGAAGTCACAGACTTAAAGGAGTCTGGAACTGAATGCAAGCTAGTGTCAGAAGAGATCTCAATAACGTGTATGTCTGGAGAGGGTACGTCTACCACAACAACATCGTCAACCTCTCCATCACCCTGAGCATCAACTGGGGGATCATCAAGTAATAGATCAATGTCATCGGCAAAAAGGTCATCGATGGGCCAATCCTCAGGGGGAATGACTAAGAGGGGAACTGGATCAAGAATAGGTGCAACAATATGCTCACCAACGGGGTGACCGATGATGATGTGATCATGGATAGGGGCAGGGAAAACAAAAAGATCCTCAATAGGAATGCCATCAGCTATGGGTACGTCGTCTCCAAAATTCGGTAATGCGAAAGGCTGGAAGGCATCGTCGTCATCGGATAGCATCTCGGGATCACTCTCGATGTCCGATGTGAAAACCTCCGGCTCATGCGCACCTCATCGTCCGAAATGATGGCCATAGGGTCGTGAACGTCAGACAATCCGCTGTCAGAGGAAGACATAGGTACCTGTAATATAACAATCATGACATATGCACATATATTAACTACTAACACTCAGTGTGTACAAACAAAGGCAATCATCACTTAATCATGTATTTACGTTATCCCTACGTGAGTCTTTATCTCGGCACGTCTACCCCATGCAACTAACCATCCTTTGTGACCTTACTTATGTTTCTTGTCTTCCTTTGTAAAATATTTGTTCCATGGATCTTGGCGTTTTGTAAATGCAATGAAAAGTATTTTGTAAAAATATTTTCGTGAGAGAGCCCTAATGATTGTAGTCTAGACTCGAGAAGGAATCCTAGTTCGCTACAATCGAAGCTCTAATACCAAGCTGTCACACCCTGACTTTTGCGGAAGCGTATTACGTGTGACTTGATTAATATCATTGCATTCAATTATAACAAACAACTATATGCTTGAAAACATGATGTTCATCCATTACTAAATTTCGTAACATTACAACCACATAGTTTAATTCTACACCAAGACTTCGAGTTTAAGGTACATGCTAACCAAATGTTTAAAGTTCCATGAAGGACTTTGACAAAAGACATAACTTAAACCAAGGCTTTGACTTGTTGTCTTATCTAGGATAAAACATTCAAGTCAAACCCTACAAAATATGGATGACATCATTTATGGTAGACACGTCTTGAAAACTTTCAACCTTCGCCAGATCCATCAATTCCCTGAAATACATGTAGTTTGAAAAACATCAACAAAAGTTGAGCGAGTTCATGTGTTTGCATTGTGTGTACAAATAACCTTGTAAACATTTGTAAGTATATGACTGTAAACCGATATGAAAGCGTCTATGAACAGATCAATTAATGATTTGCAAGTCATTAATATGTGTGCAACGGCATAGGAAGGCTCAAACCAAGCAGATTTTGTACCGGGCTTCCGGCTAGAAGACATAGTCACCACCTTCGGCCATATCCGGCCCAGGGGTGGGGCTCACAACACCCAAATAGATCTATCACTCATGTCCCTCGGTCCTTATACGAGGATTAATGGTCTTAAGTATGCGCCTACCCATTCACATGATCTAACAGTTCATTCCTTACCTAACCATACCATTTGAAATTATTGAAATGTTTATAGCGTGTAATTCACCCCCGAAGTTATAAACCGAAAACAGTTAAAAGAAAAGGGGGGCATGAACTCACTGTCTTGCGTTCTTTGTTTCCAATGTAACCCGAAGCTGCTACTAGTGTGCACGACTACCTACAACGTAACACGGTTTATTAGACGAGCGGGTCGTGCCTTGACTTAGTATTAATTTGTGTCTTTGAGTTACATTTCAGTGTGTCATCAATTTTTATTCCAAGAATAATTATTATTTGTCAAAATGATAAAAATTTTAACTTAAATTAAATCTTGGAATATTAGTTGAAATAATATATTTTAACTTGTCACACTTATATGTTTGTATGCAAATATTTCCCCAAGGATGGGTAGCGTATTCCGGTGTGTATTTATACGTATGACAGTACGTATTTTTATTGTGTGTAATAAGTATTCTTGTACTAAATTTTTTATTAACTTTTCCGGAATAATATTTCTAATAAAAATTCATCAATATATATATATATATACACTCTCATAACATATATTTTTAAGAGATATTACATAGAAAAATTATTTATAATTTTTCTTTTGGTCAAATAATTGTATTTTCATATAACCTTCAAAATAATATATTTTCAAGTTTCACTTAAAAATATATAATATAATATATATATATTATATATATTATATATATATATATATATATATATATATATATATAATATATATATATATATAAATCCACTTCCTATCCAAAATAATATATTTCAAGTTTATTTAAGAAAATACATTTTCTCCAAAAATAATGTCTTCAAATGATTTCAAGAAAATATAAATTTTGATCTACCCAAAAATAATATATTTTCACCTTGTCAAAAATATGTTCTATTTTTGTAATAATCGTAGAAATCACATTATCATTCTCTTCATGTCCGAAATACCAAATTATCGTAATATTCTTATGAACTTTAAATTCCGAAATATTTGTAAGTTATATTCCTTATTTGGTTTGTCCAATATTTTGGGTGTAAATTATATATTCATACCCTTGGAATATTGGTAATATTTTGGATTATAATTTCTTGGTATTTTGGTGAGTTATATTATTTCAAGTCCTAAAATAATATAACTAATACACATGATATACAAATATTCACACACAAGGTGACATCTAAATATATGTTTCTCAAATACATATTTAGTCACTTTTATTTTCAAAAACCAACCTCCAATACTTGTAATTTTTGTAACAAAATCTATGGCAAGCTCTATATGAAAATTCATGGGTTAAAATATACTTGTAAATATTTGTTCAAAAATATTTTTCTAAGTGTTTAATTTTTAGGAAAATTTCGCCATAGTTTCCCCTTAAAAATGGAGGTTTCCATGCTTTCAAAGCATATCATTTTCTTTTATAAACCAACACAATCATTAATACATCAACCAATACTTACCAATTTGCCAAAATCATGCATAAATTACCACTTCATGAACTTGAAAGTTTACAAAACTTGTAGTATCTTACTAGTGGTTTTAGTAAGCTTAGTTACTCTTTAATGTGTTGTTGTTTATTTAAAAAATTCATTTTTTATGAATTTAGTTCTTTACAACTTGTGATTAAATTTTCTAAAAAACGTTTCTTCTTGAGGTTTTCTTGTTACACATATATTCCTACACTTGATTAACTACCTTAAACATGGTTAAGTTCTTTAAGAACCAAGCTTAAGTAAACTTTGTATTTCTAACTTTGTTTTCTTGAAAATCATTCTTGAAATCATAGATTTACAAGACTTTTTATTTACTTTAATTATTATTTTACTTGAAAAACAATTTTCACTTCAAGTTCATTATTTACATATGGATGATTACTTTGATCTTAACATAATCATCCCCTCATCTTGCTAGATTATGTCTTTAATCACTATCTAGCAAGATCACATGATGATCAACATTACAAACATGAGCAATCAACAATCAACAATCAACAAGCATAACAACACTTACACAACTTGTTTTCTTATGATTTTAGTCTTATGTTCAAGTTTCATGTTCAAGATTCATAGTGTTCTTCAAGATTAACAACTTGTATCATACTTTAACCACCAAAACAAGATGTAAAATAGAGTGTAGAATGATCTTACTACTAGCTCAAGGTTAGGGATGATCACTAGATGAAAAAGTGGTGGATAAAAGCTTGTGTGAGAGGTCCTTCAATCTTCAAAGCTTCCAAGCTTCTTAACTAGGCTCCTTGCATCTCTGGATCATCTTAGATTACTTGAAAGTTGGATGAATGATGAAGGTATGAGTGTGTGTGTGTGTGTGTGGTGTGTGCCGTGAACTAGAGAGGAGAGGGGGAAAGAGATGGTGAAGTTTTGAGTGTTGTGAGTTTGTGATATCTTTCTTGATCCTCAAGCCCTTATATCCACCAACACTTCATTACCCATTAGTCCATGTGTTTCTAAATAGGCTAGCAAATCCATTAATCAAATCAAGAAAACTTAGGTGTGGGGCCCTTGTAGTGGCCGTGAACTAGAGGGGGGTCTTGGTTTGGTTTTAACTCTAAGTTAGATTATATAGTTGGATTCTATGTAATAGTTAGGTGTTTAGTTGTTATGTATTTATATAATGAGTTATGGTGTTCGGGAACCATAACTAGCTTAGAAGTGTTAAAACAATGCTTCTAATGAAAATTTGGTGTTTCGGGTAATGTCTGGTTGTTTGATTGGTTACCGGTTTTGTTATGGTGCTAAATAGCGTAGTTTAGTGTGCTTTATGTTACCCTTTTGTGACAGTTTTGATTCCCGACACTTAGGAAAGTATTCTGGACCATAATACCATATTTCTGCATGATATTAGAGTGTTTAAATGCTGATTTTTGCTGAAATATGCAGAATTCTGCAGTGTATGTGAGTTTTAGGCACTTTCCGGCACTTAAACTATCTCTAGGAAGACAGTTTCATGATCCTTACTTTCCTACACACCATACTAATGTAACCCTTGTTCCCGGGGCTCATTTTGTGTCTTTACCTCATGTTTGTCTGAGCACTGAACTCCCATCAGTACTCCCAGTTAATCCGTTAACTGTGTTAACTTTGTTTCGTGCACTATTTAAATCATAATGTGTTGCATGCATTAATAACATGAAATCATGTAACATGTAATGCACTTGTATGTATATGACAATAATCAGAAAGTATTTATGTCATTTATTCAAATCAGGCACAGTCATTAAGGCACTAATTGGTGTTTAACGTGTACGGGGTTACCTGGAAATTTGTCAGTTGTCACAGGGATACGACACTAGCCGCTTGGTCGGGTATTGGATAAAGGGCGAATGATGTCATGAAATTCAAATAACCCATTTTAATCCATTTTGCTTGATAACTTAAACATTGGGGTTTAATACGACCATGTCCTAAATATCCCGACTCATTTAATTGTAAATGGCCACGATCTAAGCGCGGGGTGTAGGCATACACCTGATAGACGCTAATGCTATATTTATATGATATTGAAAATGTGGTGTGTCCATTAATCATGTACCGACGTTTAGTTCCGCTCCCCAACCCTATTGACAAGCATGTAAAACTAGTAACAAGAGATATAACTTGTCCCAAGTTATTTAAAAATTATATACCAAATGGTATTAAAATCATTTTGAAAAGTGTAACACCCCAAAAACGGGTTTGGTAACCAAATCACGTTAACATTAAAAAGCGGGTAAAATATCTTTAGTGATAAAAGTGATTCGTGAACAAAATAACTAGGAATAATTAACCTAGTTAGTAATATGTAAATACATAATAAAACAATGAGTTGTAGTATATTATAATCAAAACTAAACTTCTAAACTTGACGGACCAAAGTTGTAAAAAGGGAAACTTGCGTTATTAAAACACAAAACTAACACACAACACACACTTATTTAGTGTGTGTGTGTATGTGATCGACCAGAGCAAGAACAAGGGGTGCAAACCCTAGTTCAACAAAATCTTCAAATTGAAGGTCAATTCAAGACCCTAATTGAAGCACAAACGTATATAAACGATCACCAAGTCAAGGGGATCATAAGGTATGTCGTAAAACCTAGATTGGTTAAAGTTGAAATCCGAGACAAGTAGGTTACTTGCAAATAAATTGATGGATTATGATCCATAGAAGAAATTAGATGTTTATGTATGCCTAATTTCTTAGATATGATGAAATTATGAAGTACTTGATGTAAGGTTACTTCTAAGTGATGAACAAGTAGATTATCAAGTGGGTTTTTTAATGATATGGTAAAGTTTATGATGTAATCATGTTTAAAACCATCATGCATGGTAGTATCAGGAAAAATACTTGAACAAATTATGAGTTTAAGTATATGTTCATAGTTGCCATGAAATGAGTTAAGTATGTTATGATGAAAATGGTGTATTAGATGTTTGACACATTGAGTTTAGGTGCTAATTGAACATTCTAACCATTTTGATGTTATAAGTTGTATGTACATGGCTAATAGTTAAATCATGGACTTGATAGAATTAGTGTAAAATTCATGCCCACAAGGTGTTTGATGAAATGCCTAAGTAAGCTTGTTGAACCTATTTGTGCATTTACATATGTAAATAGACAGTTGACTTTTAAAAGTCAAACAGATCTATAACAAAAATCAAATGGTATAAATGCGTAGATGGGATAGTCGTGATAGACGATGACTAAACTAACCATCTTGAGAATGATGAATAATAGTTTAACGCTTGTCAAGCTAGTGGAGGCTTGGGAAGAAGCGGGTCAAACAGATCAAATACGCGGGAAAAGCATAACCGGATGCAAGGTAAGTAAAGCTTACACTCTTCTAATAGAATAACTACTTACGTATTGGTTAAGAATGCGTGAACTAGCTTTTGAAAGAGTTTTAGAAATATGATGTTCTGACACGGATCAAAATGTGTCGGAACAAGTGAAAATGGTGAAAAACCATAATTGGGGACAAAAGGGGTAAAACGGTAATTCGGTTAGGTGACGACGAATACACTAGCGTTTTGAAGAGTTACCTTATGGTGTAAACCATAAAAGGTAAAAATGGTAAAATGATAATCGAGTCACGAGCTTATGGATAAATAGTGATTTTTGAAAAGACACTTTATGGCGTAAGCCATAATGGGTCAAACGAATAAAGAAACGACTTTTAAGTCAGATGATCATATGGTGCAAACTAAAATGAGCTAAACGAGTGAGATGACAAATAATTACCATCCCATATTAATAAAATGGTCATTTAGGCCAAACGGGTCGAATGGGATGTATTTATCATTTGACGATAATGAATAATGGTTACTTGTCGAGTTTTGTGCTCACAGGAAGAATAGCGTATGGCTTGAGTTGATCTTAATTTAGCAACTAATAATGCAAGGTATTAAAACAGGTCAGTGCTATGACCTGAGCAGGGTATGTGTAATGGGTCAAATTCTCAATTAGGACTTAGAATCCGGCGTGAATTAAACGAGTCATAATTGAATAATGGGGAATATTGTGTTCTTAGGAACATAATGATTTTAAATAGTACATGGTTTAAAAGTGCCCATTTGGTCAAATTACACCTTTAAAAGTCTTTTACGAAAAAAGGAATAAAAATTGACTAAAACGCCCTCGGATGATAAATCGGGCAAACGACCCTTAAGGGTAGTTTAAGTATGAGTTTCATAAATTGAACAATCCTTCCGATAGTATAAAGTGGAAGGCTTAAACCATATTGGCTTAATGATACTTATTAGGTCATTTTCGTAAAAGTGTCAAACTCGAGGGTAGGATGGGAATATAATAATTTTTCCTATCATAATCCATCACAATTGAATTTGTGAGGATGAATGAATAAAGATCATAAAGTGGGATTAAGAGATATAAGGAATGCGGATAATTTAAGCTTAAGTGCTTAAACCCCATAACGGGTCAATATAAATATGCGCATAAATCGAGTAACGGTTACGAAATCCTTAAAATTTGTGAATCCGGGTTGAGGATTTCTACTTAAATATGTAGGTAAATTTTTTACGGACATTTAGAAACAAGTTTCAGAGAAACGGATAAGCATTAAAGAAGTTATGGAAATTTTACGTTAATATGAAAGTTTAACTGAAATATGAAAGTTTAACTGCAGCTAAGTGAACATTCATACAGCTGAGTGAACATTCCTGCTGATGAGTTGTAACATCCGTCAAAAACCGGATTTACCAAACCCGCTCCGTTTATTAACCGAACAATCAGTTAAAAATTTCGTTGCGTATTTAATGCCCAAAATAATTTTAAACGATACATAATTAATAAATATATTGCAATATATAATTTATATTTGAAAAAGTATTAAAAATGGTGATTTAAAAATAAAAGGTTGCTGCCGGGTTTCGAACCTGGGTCAGTCAACCGGTTTCAAGCAAAGACTTAACACACACACACTCAACCACTGCGCCACTTATGTTTCTTGTTAAATATTAGAAACAATTAATACATAAAATAAATCTCGAATTCAAATACCGACGCGCCCAATTGCAGTCGTCGGAAATCCCGACTATCTCGCCAAGATTGGACGGTTACTTCAGTTTTAACCGAAGCTTTAACTAAGACATCGGTTATAACCGACGTCTGAACCCGCGACGCAAGTCATAACCGCCGGAAAACGTAATGACTTTGAATCAAGTCTGAAATCTGACTCTATACATCTCGATTCCTCCCTATAAATTCACCCACAATCCACTGGTAGCCTTTTCGCTCAAAACCGCACCCTTTCTCGACAAAAATTCACTCGCCGGAAAATACCTGCAAATCGCCGGAAAACCGATCTTTTCACCTTTGAGCCTTACTGAACCCCCAGAGCTCATACCGAAGCCACCCACACTCATCTCAAGCTCCCTGAAGACTCTCTGCGCAGGACACACGTCGTCGGAATAATCTACTGTCACCGGAGTTTCGCCGGAGAAACAGAGGAGTTCAGTTCGGTATACCTTACGCTTAATTTTTCATTCTTTTTATTTATCTCACCTGTAATTAACCTCAAAACACTAAAAGAACATGATTAAATCGACGAACCATCGGACTCCGATTCTGGTTTAGTCTAACGAAGAAGACGAAGTTTCCGTTGTCTATAAGTTTAATTTAAATCAAGATATAACTCGGGTTAGACACACAGTCCAGCGGTGGACTGTGTGCAAATAAAACACGCAAACGTCTCGAGTTCGATACATGTCCCACGCATACTCGCTTTAATAAAAATGTTCCTTTTTATTACTGAACCGGATTCACTTCATATAAATGTTAAGTTTAATAAAAATCGGAATAATAACCAAGATAGACACACAGTCCAGTGGTGGACTGTGTGAACGTTTAATCACAGGTCACGAGTTCGAGTCCGGACTACTGCACCGATCCGGACAATTATCAAACTTTTTAAATAAGGCAGAAATGAAATAATGAAGTTTGTATATAAGTATAATAAAAATCAGATTATTTAACAAGTTAGACACACAGTCCAGCGGTGGACTGTGTGTTAACTCAACCCACAGGTCCCGGGTTCGAGACCTGTGGAGCGCACCGAGTCGTTATGATTAAAATCTTTTTAAAAATAAATTGATTTTCAGATTAATCTAATTAGTATATAAATTTAATTAAAAACAGAAATATTTCGGGTTAGACACGTAGCTCAGTTGGTAGAGCTGCGTGCACGCGTACGGGAGGTCTCGGGTTCGAGCCTCACCCAGCGCATACATACACACATACGAACCGGTCAACAGTCAAAGTCAATGGTCAATGGTCAACGGTCAACGGTCAAAAAGTCAACATTTTTTTATTATTTTTATTTATTTATTTTATTTAAAAATCAATTAAAAATACTTAAAAATAACATTTTTAAGGTTAGAAAATAGCCTTAAACTCACAAAAATACACCCAACAATCCTACTAAAATGGATTAATAAATCCGTTTACTTACCGAACCATTATGCCATTATCTAGGTTAATTTCACTCGTGGTTAAAACCACTTCGTGCGCATTCAACATCATCAACCGAACGCACCCAATGTGAGTGAATCTTACAACTCCCCTTTTAGTTACACGTTTTGGGGTGTGTCATGTGTCACAAAAATTAACTCGTTTATTTAAACTTGTGCCATATTATGATCTAAACTTAGATTGTATACATTGGTTGTAGTTATGTATTTCATATTGCCAATTTATATACAATTCATTCATTAGGCCCATCAGTTCCTCGTGGGAGACGAGTTGAGCAACGCGTGCCTCAAAAAAAATCCATTATTGTTCGTGTGTGTATTATTTAGTTTATATTGTTTGTAGTTATGTATTTCATATTGTCAATTTATATGCAATTCATTCATTAGGCCCATCAGTTCCTCGTGAGAGACGAGTTGAGCAACGCGTGCCTCAAAACGATCCATTATTGTTCATGTGTGCATTATTTAATATTAATTGATTGGTGAATAAGTTTACATCTATTTTTACTCATGTGTGGTTGTGCACTTTATTTTATAATCAATTAAATAAACTTGTTCAAATGTTTTTCATAAGATTCACTCGCCAACGTTTTGTTGATCCAAAAACCATTTTTACACATGATACAGGTGAACAGGATGAAGCAAGGAAAACATAGGAAATGCCTTAGAAGAAAACAATGAAGTCTAGAATGATGTTTAGGACATGATGTAATATGATTGTAAATTTCCCATTAAATTGTATTAATGAATATGAAACGTTATAATAAATGTCATGAGCTTTGATGATAACCCAATCATGCCCCGATCACCTTTTCCGCTGCGGGTCGGGGTGTACAGATTGGTATCAGAGCCATGACTATAGGGATATAGGATAGGTTATTAGACCCTTAGAGCCTATACTATAGTTTGCCTAAATTTTTAATTGTTTAGGTGGCTACATACAAACTTATGATATTTATTTGTTTCATATTTGTTTATACTTACAGTCAAACATACATACTTACATACACATTCATCATACATATTTCAATGTTCATATATTCAATTCATCTTCATACTTTTGTTATTCAAAGATTTTGTTGCAATTTTCAAATCTCATCAAAGTAAGTTCTGCGACAGGCATGTAGTAACTGGAAGGGTACAAGTACCGGTAGTCGGAACGTCCTGTCTAGGTTGGCATTCGTATAAATCCAATATAACGGACCAGTTTGCCTACCTGGGGACTAACGATGAGAGTACGAAGGACCTATTAGGCCAAAGCATGCCACACCAACGTCGTTCGAACTAACCCACTTTGAGGTGTCACCGTGTCTACACCTGGACACATTCCGAATATCATACGTTGTATACATATTTCTCGATTTTCTCCGGGTTTTAGTGTACGTAACCAGGCTAACACATGCGAACCATATGAAAAACCCGGTATTCATGGGGGCCCACATGATTACGAAGGTGAAGTATGGCGGCATGCAGGCCTACATCCTATGGATGTAGTAGATTTATTTTTCTATACTTATTTTATGAATGTTCATTCCTAAATACGACCCATGATCCCAAAAACATCCAACTCATACTCATGATGCGTATTCCTTGTAGATGTCTTCTAGCCTCGCCCGTAGGAAGATGAGAGCAGGAAAAGCCCGCGAGCGCATGGCTGCCCTAATCGCTCAACAAATGGTACCGTAATACCCAACATTGTAATTCAAGTCCAACAAGCACTTACCGCTAATCCTGTCAATCAAGAAGATCAACACGTCATCAACCCTCCCCCAAATACCACTAAATACACCTACAAGCATTTCAAATCATGCGACCCTCCAAAATACGAAGGGACTGAAGGTGTCACCGCTCTCCTCCATTGGTTTGAAGAAATGGAGAACACTTTTCTAAATTGCGATTGCCCCGATGATCGCAAAGTGCGATATGCTACCGGTCGTTTATATGGAATAGCACTCACTTGGTGGAATACAGAGAAGGCCAAACGAGGTGTTGAAGATGCCATGACTTTAACTTGGGATGAATTGAAGGAAATCATGACCAGACGATTTTGCCCAAGGAGCGAAATCAAGAAATTAGAAGATGAGTTTTATTCGTTGAAGCAAAAGGAAGGCGACCACACCACTTACAACAAAAGATTTCTCGAGTTAAATCAAATGGTTCCCAACTTGTTCACTCCCCTCTACCGTTTGATCGAGCACTACATCCGAGTCTTCCGTCAAAGATTCAAGACTCTGTAATAAATACCACGCCTGCAACTTTGGAAGCAACAATGGAGTTAGCTACAGAGCTCACCGAGAACCGAATCCGGAACAAAGACTTCAAGGAGGAGAAGAAGAAGGATAAAGCATCAACTGAAACTTCAAACTCCACCCAAACCGAATCCCCTTCTCAACCCAATTCTAAGAGAAAAAGAGACGGGCAACTTTTCGCTACTATCCAACGAAATCAACCAATTTCACACGCCATACCCATCCAAGCTATCCCAATCACTCAAGTAGCACCCAACTCAACTTACCCAAATAAGAAACCATACCTTGGACCTCACCCTCGATGTAACACCTGTTTTTATCACCATCCCCTTACCTTACCTTGTCGACTATGTGCAAATTGTGGACGCTATGGTCATTTGAGCAAGGTTTGCCGCACCTTTCAAAACCAAATCCTTCCCCCTACTCAAAACATGATCCAAACCTATCAACAACCCCAATACCCCATGTTCCCATATGTTCGAGCTTGTTTCAATTGTCGCGACCCTACCCACTTAGAAACACGTGCCCCCGATTGGTTAACATATAAACGCTCAAGCTCAATCAAACCCAGTTAACCAAGTAAATCAAGAAAACCCAATCACTAGGCCACCAGCAAGAGGAAGAGTTTTCAACATCAAGCCAATCCTGACGAAGATAATGACGGCCCAAACGAAACCACCCAACTAGTCCTCTTCACCGAAAATCAAGATTCAACTCCAATCGTTTAGTTTTATGTTTTTCTTTATGTTTTAGAATCACATAGAACCAATCGTAACTTAAGGATAAAGCCAATGAGAATTTGACGAGAGATATGGTGGATACGCCGCTGGTACTTCAAGTATTCTTGTCAAAGGATCGGAGGCATTATCAGGCGGTTATGAGAGGTTCCATGTATAAACTGTTTGAGTGATTATTGTTTATTATTTTCAGTACATGCAATACGATCGGCTCCGTTTGATTGAGCCTTGATCGCACAGACATTTTCCATTTTCAGTACATGCAATACGATCGGCTCCGTTTAATTGAGCCTTGATCGCACAGACATTTTCATTTTCAGTACATACAATACGATCTTGTGGTTGTTGTGTTTGTTGTAGAGTCACATAGAACTAATCATAACTTGCGGATAAAGTCAATGAAAATTTGACGAGAATATGGTGGATACGCCGCTGGTACTTCCTATATATAAGTATTCTTGTCAAAGGATCGGAGGCATTATCAGGCGGTTATGAGAGGTTCCATGTATAAACTGTTTGTATGATTATTGTTTAGATTAAATTTATTATTTTCAGTACATGCAATACGATCGGCTCCGTTTGATTGAGCCTTGATCGCACAGACATTTTTCATTTTCAGTACATGCAATACGATCGGCTCCGTTTGATTGAGCCTTGATCGCACAGACATTTTTCATTTTCAGTATCTTGTGTTTGTTGTGTTTGTTGTAGAGTCACATAGAACTAATCATAACTTGTGGATAAAGTCATGAAAATTTGACAAGAATATGGTGGATACGCCGCTGGTACTTCCTATATATAAGTATTCTTGTCAAAGGATCGGAGACATTATCAGGCGGTTATGAGAGGTTCCATGTAGGATTTAGTATGTTTTGGTCAAAGTTTGTTCATCATACATTTCAGAGTATTCAATTTCACCATTTATAGAAGTTGAGCTATGTCTCACTTCCACAATGACTAACCTCTCCATCATAACAAACGAGAGAGGTACTGTCATCATTCAAACATGTATACTATCAGAATTTAGACTCAAGCTGTGGTTGTTGTGTTGTTTATGTTTTATAGTCACATAGGACTAATCATAATTCACTAATAAAACCAATGAAAATTTGACGAGAATATGGTGGATACGCCGCTGGTACTTCCTATATATAAGTATTCTTGTCAAAGGATCAGAGGCATTGCAGGCGGTTATGAGAAGTTCTATGTAGGATTTAGTAGTTTCTTGGTAACTAATCATAACTTGCGGATAAAACCAACAAAATTTGACAAGAATATGGTGGATACGCCGCTGGTACTTCCTATATATAAGTATTCTTGCCAAAGGATCAGAGGCATTATCAGGCGGTTATGAGAAGTTCCATGTAGGATTTAGTATTGTCTTGGTTGAAATTTGTGTTACATTCATATCATCTCGCCATTTAAAGAAATTGGATTGTGTTCTATTTCTACATAAACTAACCTCTCCATCATAACAAACGAGAGAGGAACTGTCACCATTCAAACAAATATGCTATCAGAATGTGGATTCAAATATTGGTTGTTGTGTTATTTATGTTCTAGAGTTACATCATAGGACCAATCATAACTTACTGATAAAAGCCAATGAAAATTTGACAAGAATATGGTGGATACGCCGCTGGTACTTCCTATATATAAGTATTCTTGTCAAAGGATCAGAGGCATTGTCAGACGGTTATGAGAAGTTCTATGTAGGATTTAGTAATTTCTTGGTACATTAGTTGTTGTGTTTATTTATGTTCTAGAGTCATATCATAGAACCAATCATAACTTACTGATAAAACCAATGAAAATTTGACAAGAATATGGTGGATACGCCGCTGGTACTTCCTAATATAAGTATTCTTGTCAAAGGATCAGAGGTATTGTTAGACGGTTATGAGAAGTTCCATGTAGGTTGTAGTATTAGAAGTTTTGCTTTAGGATATAACCATATCCTTCCAAACATATCAAAACTCTTACGCATGATATCATATTTAGCGAATCAACTCTGCTTATCAATATTTTTACCGTAGGCAACAAAAAGCGATTCCTGTAACAGGGTACTTAACCCTTACAAGGGACGTTACCGCCTCAAACAAAAAAAACTTAAACTCTTACTCTTTTTTTCTAAGCATGTAACTGTCAAACTAAACACCATCATTTTTAGTCAAATATATCACTACTTAAATTTCGGGACGAAATTTCTAAAAAGCAGGGGATACTGTAACATCCGCCAAAAACCGGATTTACCAAACCCGCTCCGTTTATTAACCGAACAATCAGTTAAAAATTTCGTTGCGTATTTAATGCCCAAAATAATTTTAAACGATACATAATTAATAAATATATTGGAATATATAATTTATATTTGAAAAAGTATTAAAAATGGTGATTTAAAAATAAAAGGTTGCTGCCGGGTTTCGAACCCGGGTCAGTCAACCGGTTTCAAGCAAAGACTTAACACACACACACTCAACCACTGCGCCACTTATGTTTCTTGTTAAATATTGGAAACAATTAATACATAAAATAAATCTCGAATTCAAATACCGACGCGCCCAATTGCAGCCGTCGGAAATCCCGACTATCTCGCCAAGATTGGACGGTTACTTCAGTTTTAACCGAAGCTTTAACTAAGACATCGGTTATAACCGACGTCTGAACCCGCGACGCAAGTCATAACCGCCGGAAAACGTAATGACTTTGAATCAAGTCTGAAATCCGACTCTATACATCTCGATTCCTCCCTATAAATTCACCCACAATCCACTAGTAGCCTTTTCGCTCAAAACCGCACCCTTTCTCGACGAAAATTCACTCGCCGGAAAATACCTGCAAATCGCCGGAAAACCGAGCTTTTCACCTTTGAGCCTTACTGAACCCCCAGAGCTCATACCGAAGCCACCCACACTCATCTCAAGCTCCCTGAAGACTCTCTGCCGCAGGACACACGTCGCCGGAATAATCTGTTGTCACCGGAGTTTCGCCGGAGAAACAGAGGAGTTCAGTTCGGTATACCTTACGCTTAATTTTTCATTCTTTTTATTTATCTCACCTGTAATTAACCTCAAAACACTAAAAGAACATGATTAAATCGACGAACCAGTCGGACTCCGATTCTGGTTTAGTCTAACGAAGAAGACGAAGTTTCCGTTGTCTATAAGTTTAATTTAAATCAAGATATAACTCGGGTTAGACACACAGTCCAGCGGTGGACTGTGTGCAAATAAAACACGCAAACGTCTCGAGTTCGATACATGTCCCACGCATACTCGCTTTAATAAAAATGTTCCTTTTTATTACTGAACCGGATTCACTTCATATAAATGTTAAGTTTAATAAAAATCGGAATAATAACCAAGATAGACACACAGTCCAGTGGTGGACTGTGTGAACGTTTAATCACAGGTCACGAGTTCGAGTCCGGACTACTGCACCGATCCGGACAATTATCAAACTTTTTAAATAAGGCAGAAATGAAATAATGAAGTTTGTATATAAGTATAATAAAAATCAGATTATTTAACAAGTTAGACACACAGTCCAGCGGTGGATTGTGTGTTAACTCAAACCACAGGTCCCGGGTTCGAGACCTGTGGAGCGCACCGAGTCGTTATGATTAAAATCTTTTTAAAAATAAATTGATTTTCGGATTAATCTAATTAGTATATAAATTTAATTAAGAACAGAAATATTTCGGGTTAGACACGTAGCTCAGTTGGTAGAGCTGCGTGCACGCGTACGGGAGGTCTCGGGTTCGAGCCTCACCCAGCGCATACATACATACATACGAACCGGTCAACAGTCAAGTCAATGGTCAATGGTCAACGGTCAACGGTCAAAAAGTCAACATTTTTTTATTATTTTATTTATTTATTTTATTTAAAAATCAATTAAAAATACTTAAAAATAACATTTTTAAGGTTAGAAAATAGCCTTAAACTCACAAAAATACACCCAACAATCCTACTAAAATGGATTAATAAATCCGTTTACTTACCGAACCATTATGCCATTATCTAGGTTAATTTCACTCGTGGTTAAAACCACTTCGTGCACATTCAACATCATCAACCGAACGCACCCAATGTGAGTGAATCTTACAACTCCCCTTTTTAATTACACGTTTTGGGGTGTGTCATGTGTCACCAAAAATTAACTCGTTTATTTAAACTTGTGCCATATTATGATCTAAACTTAGATTGTATACATTGGTTGTAGTTATGTATTTCATATTGCCAATTTATATGCAATTCATTCATTAGGCCCATCAGTTCCTCGTGGGAGACGAGTTGAGCAACGCGTGCCTCAAAAACAAATCCATTATTGTTCGTGTGTGTATTATTTAGTTTATATTGTTTGTAGTTATGTATTTCATATTGTCAATTTATATGCAATTCATTCATTAGGCCCATCAGTTCCTCGTGAGAGACGAGTTGAGCAACGCGTGCCTCAAAACGATCCATTATTGTTCATGTGTGCATTATTTAATATTAATTGATTGGTGAATAAGTTTACATCTATTTTTACTCATGTGTGGTTGTGCACTTTATTTTATAATCAATTAAATAAACTTGTTCAAATGTTTTTCATAGGATTCACTCGCCAACGTTTTGTTGATCCAAAAACCATTTTTACACATGATACAGGTGAACATGATGAAGCAAGGAAAACATAGGAAATGCCTTAGAAGAAAACAATGAAGTCTAGAATGATGTTTAGGACATGATGTAATTATGATTGTAAATTTCCCATTAAATTGTATTAATGAATATGAAATGTTATAATAAATGTCATGAGCTTTGATGATAACCCAATCATGCCCCGATCACCTTTTCCGCTGCGGGTCGGGGTGTGACATGAGTGAACATTCCTGCAGCTGAATGAACATTCCCACTGATGGGTGAACATTCCTGCTGATCGGTGAACATTCCTGATATGGTTGTTTGAATGGATTTAACTTCCGTAGCTTACGACGGGATATAGAACAAAAAGTTTGTTTTGTTATTTTTGGGCCGTCGGATTTATTTGGTTATGTTATAAACTTATTATAACTAACGTATTTCATAATTTATGAAATATAGGTGATGATTTGAAGCACCGGATGATGATTAAGCTCAACGAAGAACCGAACACAATCAAAGTTCAAGCTTCCGCAATTTGTTTAGTCGTCACGAAACTAAACAACGATAATATGTTGAAAAGTTCTAAATTTTTGAGACGTATAAAGAAACTCGTAATATAGTATAGACGTGTAATCGCATATAAATTCTTTTATATGGGAAATCTTCATACAGCTTCGATTTTTTAAGTAAGGGTCTTACAAAAAGATTTCCAAAAGAGTCGGTTAATTGTATTAACAGTGAACCTGACGTATTTTCAAAAGACCAAGTGCATGTTATATAGCAAGTACAAAATAGGATGGATCTGCTTGGGTCTAGACACATTGGAATTTGCAACTCCACGAAAAAGACCTCATTAGTCTCAAGTACTATTTTATACATTTGGTCTGCCTGTGGATCTTTTTATACGAACAATTTGTATTAATTTATGTATTTTATTTCCAGTTTGTACTTTATTTAATCTACTTTAAATTCTCATCTTCCAATGTGTATTGTGATTACTGGTATCAATCGTCACGCATATACCCCAAGTCTAGGTCCACCGGGGAAATCAGGGTGTGACACAACCGAATTTGTTTGGGCCGTATGGGTTCAATTCATCATGGTAATGAACCAAAAAATAAATATACCTGACCCGTTCGATTTTGAACAAATCTTTTATTGAATCGTGAATAAAAATAAGCATGTCTCTACGGTGTATTCGGAATTTTATAAACGGATACATTATACTATTATAATAATGAAAATGGTAAACGACGTCAACTTATATAAATAAACCTTAAATTTAAGGAAGTTTTGATAACATTTACATGTGATTTGATAAAAAAAGGTAAACGGCGTCGGTCTATAATATAAAAACTAAATGCGAGTAAGCTTAAACATATACATGTGTGATTAAATTACTTATACATTAGTACTCTTAACTCGATTTCGAATTTTTTTACATCAAAACATAGAGAAAAATGCTATGTCACAACTAGATAATCGAAAATTCATAAAACAAAGAAAAACATTTTGAAACTAAAATAAACAAAATTGAATAAGCAGTTAATTAAATTACTCTTTATTGCTTGGGTAATTTATATGTACTAGTGGGTTTCTCTCGCGCTATTCGGCAGAAATTTGGTCGATATCGTTTCAATTTGTTATGTTATCGTAAATCGTTATAGTAATCGAAAGAGAAAATCCAAAAATCAAAATTCCTAAAATAATATCAACATGTGTTTTACATTGACCAGGAACTATAAAAATGAATATTGGTTCCAATTCCGATAATACCGATGTCCGTACTCATGTTGTTCAGTCGGACTTGGTTCGGTTCATCAAGGTATAGGTTTCGTACTCACACTCGTATATCTTACGATACAAAAAACTTTCTTTTAAGTACACTTCGTATTTAACAACATTTATATCAGAATGTCGTAAAGCAAAATTAAACACAATTATATATTTAGTTCTTTAAAAAATGTTCATAACATGTTATTAGAGAAAAACTAAACGAGTACAATAACAATTTATTAAAACAGTATAATATCTACCATATAATGAGTGAACATAAAAACCAAAAAAAAATTCTATACTTAGGGCGACGGGGCACCTCACGGGTTGGAGGTTGCAGGTTCCTTGCAGCGCGGTAATACCCCCACCACCCCTAGGGTAGGGATTGAGTTTACTTCTCTGGGTAACCTTTGCCGCTAGGGTAAGGGGTTAAGGGTTGGAGAGTTTAAGATTTTGCATAAGTGTGATTGGTGGGTAGAGTAAAAGAGTGGGATCCATGGTTCTAGTGTACTTTTTTTTAACGGCTAACTGCTTTCCACGTGTAAACTCACCCTTTCGGAGCTATGTCCAAAGGCCGACTACTCGACCATCACTAGAAAGCGTAGCACACCCCTGATACGTGGGAACCCCGTGGAATGGGTAAACCCTCGCCCCCCGTTGGACTCGAACTTGGGTTGAATCCCAAGCCGAGCCTTCACCCAGATGTCACAACCATTGTGCTGCAGATGGAAGGACTGGTTCTAGGGTACTTATGAGTAGACTCCTTGTGATTTTAGGATACTTTGGTGTGTAATTAACATGGCAGTGCATGATTAGTCGGTGTTAGGGTTGTACCCTTGGGTGCTTCTTCCCCCTAGTGTTCCTTTCGTTCCTATTTACTATATAGTAAGGTTGTCTTTTTAATTTTGTATTTTAAGCAAAACATTCTATGTTACGCTTCTATAGTTTTCTTTTGAACATCAGATTTTAACACCAATCCGATTTTGACGTGGTTTAAACCTTTAACTTTAAAGAGAGTAACACCTACATTTCAATCGCTTTTACAATTCTTTTTTTAATTGATATCTTTAAAATATAAAATAAAGAAAAAAAAGCCTAGATAGTTACAAGATCCCGTCATCTTATACCCAAAAAAAGGGGTTTCGTAAGAAGTTACTGCATGCTAATCATGAACTTAAGTTTTATACTTGTATGTATATCCATGTAGTAATATCAAACTGGTACATATAATAAATCTATGAATTAAAGCTCCTTAGTCCTTACTAGGGGTGTAAACGAGCCGAGCTGAGCCCGAGCTCGACCAGACTCGAGCTCGAGCTCGATTAACATATTGAAGCTCGAGCTCGGCTCGTTTATCATTTCCTAATTAATTTATATTAATTATAATTATTATTTTATATAAAAATTAGTATTTTTTTCATAAATTTATAAATATTAATAAAAATGTATGTAAACAATAGGCTCGTTTAGGCTCGCGAGCAGGCTTGAGCTCGATAAGCGAAGATTTTTAGGCTTGGGCTCGGGCTCGAGCTCGTTTAAGCTCGGCTCGTTCGAGCTTTTTTGAGCCGATCTCGAGTAGCTCGGCTCGTTTGCAACTCTAGTCCTTACCTTTTCACATGTTCATCTTATCATATCTATTTTCTTCATATATATATATATATATTAAATATTAGAGTACATAACTTGGAATGAATATATTATTTTTTAAACATTGGACGGATTTTAGAATTTAGATAATAACGCTAGATATGTAAGTAATCAGACGTATACTGGTTTAGGTGAAGGTTAATTAATTAGATCATTTTATATGTCTACTCCTTATCTAAGGGTGTAAATGAGTTGTAGTCGAGCTCGTCTATAAATTATTAGGCTACTCGACTCGAGTTTAACTTGTTTGTTATATGTTGGTTGTATATCATTATTTTTATTTAGTTCTTTGACCCTTACTTCTCTCTTATCCATTGACATATCACTACTAATTTCTCTCTAAGCCATTCGAAACCAACATTAATTTCCTTTTAAAATGATAAGAGATTATCAATTTGTAAGTTGTATCTAAATATTATTAAATCGCTCATACGGCCTAACTAACTAATTTTCATGTATTTAAGATCAAAATGTGTAAAATTAGGAAAAGTGCATAGAAGATAAGATCAGTAAATAACGTGTATAGAGTATACGATTAAAGTGTGCAAGAGGTCGTGTTACTTGCAAAAAGGAGTTGTATTTAAAAAAAAGAATCAGAATTCAAAAGATACAACTTTGAATTTAATAAAAAAAGGAATCGAAAAAAACAACTTTGGAAAAAAAATCAACGATCAAGGGGAAAGCTACCACTACAAGAAAAACGAATGTCATCGAACAAAATTTATTGACAGATAGATTGTGTCCGTAAATATTGACGAACAAAATATGTCGGTTATTAGGCCCCTAATACATGGGTGTTAAATGTGACATGGCATATTAACCGGTGTTACATACCACTCTCTCCTTGTGTTAAGGGGCATTAAAGATGTTCTTTGATAACATGTTAACCGGTGAGGTGAAGTAAAATGAAGAAATTTGAGTGATGTATTACCTAGGTGGAGTTAAGGAATGTTAAAGTATACCCAAAGCCTTACAGGTGAATTATTAACGGAAACCACTAAAACTCAAATAATGAACAAAAGAGGAAAATTAAAAAAAAACCCATCGATAATACATCACTTATTACGAACACTATAACATACGAATAAAAGGACTATCACTGACGAAACCCACGTGCGTAAGTCCGGCTTTGGTCGTTTGTTTGTATGAACTCTTTGCTGATGAAATGTCCTTCAATTGACGGTAGGTAACTTGAGAATAAAATTATGGATAAGACTCATGCTCAAACTTGTCTATCGTTGTAAGTGACGGCCCATTTGTGATAGGGACTTCCGTATATGACTCGTCGCTAACTTGAGGATAAGTTTTTCGTCCATAATATTTAGGTAGTGTTCGGTATGAAGAAATAGAATGTGAAATGAAATGGATCGTCTTTTTTTGTCTATCAAACTATACAAAGTAATGATTCATTTTATTCAAATATGAATAACCAAACCTCACAATGAAATGATCTATTTCATTCCGTTGTCCATTTCATTACTTTGTTCATTCAATTTTCCCATTTATTCATTACATCATACCAAACAGACCCTTAAGACTTTGTTGGTGATGGCAATTTGCGACAAGAACTCCCATCGTTAAAAGTTTCTATACATATTAACATAGGGGCAGGATCTGGAGAAAACACCTCAAAGTATGAAAACGGTGATAACGATTTTAATGTTGACATGTGGCATTGATGCTAACTTACACTAAGGGTTATATTGTAAAAAAGCTCATGCACATGCCACTCACATGCCAAAGACCATGCACATGCCACTCACATGCATATTCCACCAGCTTTTTTAAACTCTCGTTACTTTTCTATACGTCATTATTTTTCAAAAAAATTACACCATAAAATCGAGTATTTTATTATCTTTCTAACGAGTATACTATTGCTATACTTTTGAAATTAAAAAAAATAACATGAACTGTGTGTTCAAATAAAAACGCCATAAAAACACCCGGTGCATAAAACGCCATAAAACACCAGTTTAGAAAAAAAAAACACCATAAAAACTCAGTTGAAAACGTCATGAAAACACCCAGTTCTGAAAAACGCCATGAAAATAACCAGTTGAAAACGCCATAAAAACACCCGGTTCAGAACAACGCCATGAAAAACTTAGTTGAAAACGCCATAAAAACACTTAGTTCAGAAAACGCCATAAAAACACCCACTTCAGAAAATCGCCATAAAAACCCAGTTGAAAACGCCGTAAAAAAACAAAGTTTAAAACGCCATAAAAAACCCACTTCCTTTTTTCGAAAAATATATCAATAGTATACTCGTTGGAAAGATTAAAAACGCTGAATTTTTATGGTTTATTTTTTTGAAAAAATAACCACGTATAAAAAAGTTATTGGCGTTTAAATATGATCGGGTGAAATGGCATGTGATTAGCATGTGCACCCTTGTTTGGATATTTCTATTTTACCCCTCCTGGTAGTTCCAAGGCCCCTAGTATTTACAAACATGCCACCGATCAATCTCAGACACAAAACACTAACATCTTGTGGCTGTTCTCATCGTTTTCACACTTTGGGGCGTTTTCTCCAGATCATGTTTATATATATATATATATATATATATACACACACACACACACACACCTTGAGTTTAAAAGACAATAATGCAGAGTAATGATTGTGCTTTAATTAATGAGATTTTTGTTTTTAGTGAGATAAGGGCTAATTGGTCTTTTTACTATGAGCATTAATGATTGGTCTCATTAATGATTGTGTTTTAGTGAATAAGATTGTTCTTTAATAAAAAATTATAAAAAATTAGGTAAATGTTTACATTGCAAATAAATCACTAGAAAATGAAAAAAAAATAAACTAAAATAAATAAAGCGAAGCCGTCGTTAGTAAACGATAGTTTGCACCTCTATCTCTGAGATCTGAACGGACACCACACAAAACATGTGAAAATCCAAAATTATCATTCTACAAACAAATTAAATATCATTTACTGCAAAATATTTACATTCCACAAAAGTGACGTTTAGAGGAGCTCGAGCGGGCATTAAGGGGCGTAAAAAACATTTTTCTGCCGCATGTAAAAAAAACATTTTTTTACTTTCGACACAGTGCACAAACTTTTTTTACATTCGGCAACGAATGTAAAAACTTTTTTTAAATGTATGTAAAAACTACAAATTTACAAACGTGAATTTACAAAACATTTTATATAATTGTTTTTTTTGCCACCGTCACGTAAATTTTTTATTTTTACCCCAGCCCCGGCTGTAAATTATTTTTACGCCCTTGTTGTAAATTTTTATTTCCGTCTCGATTGTATGTTTTTTTATGCCCCTATCAAAACATTTTAAACTTTTTTTACGCCTCAGTTGTAAACTTTGTTTTACGCCCCACACGATTGTTTGGCTAGGGTTTTTTAAACTTTTTACCGGGGCCGTAAAAAATAATGAGAATAAAAAACTTTTTTTCATTCGACACCGTGCGCAAAAAAATTATTTTACATTCGACTACTTACGTAAAATCATTATTCAAATGTACGTAAAAACTATTTACGTCTTCCGTTTTTACATACGTTTGAAAATTAGATTTACGCGCGACGTTTAGAAGAGTTCGGGTCGGCGATCAGGGGCTCAAAAATCTTTTTTTACGCACGTTGTCAAAACATTTATTTATTTTACATAATAGTGTTCTCATACTTAGTTCGTGTAAATGGTTATGCACTTTGTCAAACTTTTTGTACGCACGTTCTCGAATGTTTTTTTTTAAAACTTGTAGTGCAAAGTCATCAAACGTTAACGAATGAAATAGATATTCTCAATAAACATATAAGACAAATATAGCTTGTATTTTATAAATAACATTATGTCATAATTAGGAAAAATATAGCAAAAAGAAATAGATATCATTTTCGATAATTTTGTATTTTCTAATAAACATATAAGACAAATATAGATTGCATTTTATAAAGAACATTTTGTCATAATTAGTGAAAATAAAGCAAACAGGAATAGATATCATTTTCTATATTTTTGTATTTTCTGAATTACGTAATACCTTTGGTGTTTTAATTTGAAACCTAAGATATTTTTCTCAATTTTAATATAAAGAATATATAAAAGAGATTAAAGGTGAGAGATATTATTAGACATATTAATGATGATCTGATGTGATGTGTTTTAGACACAAGAGAGCGGTGATATGGCATGGAGGGGGTGTTTGTTTATTGCTAGAAGTACTTCAGAACCTCTTATGTATGCGCCGCGCAGACCACGCGCAGACCTTTGGGTCTGCAGCTTGTTTGTTTTTTAGAAGAGCTTCTCACCAAAAACCTCTTCCTCACCTCTTCCCCACGCAGACCTGTCCTTATGTCTTCCAACCTCTTCAAGACTCTTCTCCCTCTTCAAAACACCCATCTGGTCTCAAAACCCTAGCACCTCCACTTCTCCAGCCGACACCACCTACTCCGCCACCATCTCCACCTCCGGCACCACCTCCTTCGCCGCCCACCCCTGCTCCGGCACCACCTCCACCTCCACCTCCGACCACCACCTGCTCCAGCCTTGCTCCACCTACACTCCGCCACCACCTCCACCTCCGACACCCATCTCCTCCGCCACCGTTCCTCTTCTTTCATTGTTTTCCCTCTCTCTCTAAAAGACCTATCCCTCGCTGGCCTCTCTTTCTCTAGTCGATGTGTCAGATCTGCTCGGTGGGGGAAGTGTTACAGGGAAGAGGAAGGAGGGGAGGGTGTTGAGGTGTGTGGCCGGCCGGTGACGGCGTCGGACTCGGTCTGCGGTCAACCGGTTTTTGCGGGAGAGAGGGAGAGTGTACATGTGTGTTGTTAGGTTGCAGAGAAAAGAAATGGGGTTTTGTAGAAATTAGGGTTTTGGCAAGGAAGACAGTGCAGACGTTTGCAGATGTTATATAATCAAACACTCATTTTATTACACTCTGCAGACATTTGGTCTTCTCGTGCAGACGTTTGCAGATGTGGTCCGCAGACTGCAGACCTTTTGCATCTGAAAAAACAAACACAACCTGAGAGAAAAAGACTAAAATACCTCTTTGAATTAAATTGATTATAGGTGATGGGTTAAAATTCTATTGGATGAGAGGTTCTCATGGTTCTCGCAACTGGTAGTGGTTCCTGCTTGAACCGAATCATTATATATATATATATATATATATATATATATATATATATATATATATATATATATATATATTCGGATCAAGGGAAAACTCCTACGAGTTGTAAGAACTTAGAGAACTCGGTTTTCTCATGCAAGTTTTGGCCCCATTTTTTCACATCCCTAGATTAAATTGTTACAAAAACGGCCGTAAAAAAGCAAAGTGGTGATTTTACCCCTTACAACTGCTATAAAAAACACATGACATCAGCTTTTTACGACATTCATGGCTGCTGTAAATAAAAAAAACTAGGGTTTTTTTTTCATGAAAAGTTGATTTGTTAGGATTTTTGGTAAAAAAAATTGAAAAAACTTTTTGTAAGGCTTAGTTTTTAAAGTTCTTACAACTCGTATGAGTTTTCATTTTACCTTAACCTTATGTATATAATCTGGAAATGTGATATAGCAAGACTAATGAAGACTAAAATATATAACTATTCATGCACATATCCTTAACCAAACATAAATATCTGTTATAAACGTAGCTAGCTTTGTGTAGCCTAAAACAACACTTTAACACATGTAAAAACTTATTAAGTCTTAAAAGCAAGGATGATAATGGGATATGTATTGTTGGTATGACTCTTATGTCCTCAACCAAACATAAAGATATGTTATAAACGTATGTAGCTTTGTGTAGCCTAAAACAACACTTAACACATATAAAAACTTAGTAGGTCTTAAAAGTAAGGATGATAATGGGATATATATTGGTGGCATCACTCTTATATCTAGCTCAATACTTGTTGGATATATTTACAATAATTATCTGTCAGGTAATCAGATATACCTATTAGTTTTATATAAAAAAATCGTTAGAATTTCGAAATATAAAGTTTTTTCTTACCATTCTAATTTTCATATAACTTTATTTTCTAAACAACTACAATGAATTTATGTAAATATGTCAAATTCATGATAATATAAATCTTAAAACGCAAGTTACTACTTCGTATCATAAAATTATTAACAATATTAGCAAAATACATATTCCAAAAGAGAGAAAAAAAATCAGTTTTCATATATTGAAATTATTATAATAAAGCGTTACTAGACAAGGGTTAATAAACAATAAAATTAGAGTAAACTGTCAAAATGGTTTCTGAGGTTTGATCACTTTTGGCATTTTAGTTCAAAATTCAAACCTTTTAAATCTGGTTCCTTATGGTTTCAATTGTATTGCCATTTCATCAAAAAACAAAATCTGATTAGATTTTTCAATTAACATCCATTTTTTTTTTGTCTTTTCCTCCCTTTTAATAAAGAGCAAAATGGTCAGATTCTTTTTAATTTGTTATAATAAAATGTTAAAAGACCATTTTGCCCTTCATTAAAAGGGAGAAAAAAGACAGAAAAGCTGGATATTAACTGAAAAATCTGACCGGAATTTGATTTTGGATGAAAATTGCAACAAAATTGAAACCATAAAAGTTTTGAGTTTTGAACTAATGTGACAAAAGTGACCAAACCTATAATTTTGGCAATTTACTCTATTTAAAAATTAAAATAAATATTTTTTGGTTAAATGTATCCCGTAAAAATTTAATATTTGGGTAAACAGGTATATGTTTTTGGGTTAGCAGGCTCGGTATTACCTAATCCGAATACCAATCTTATTACCCGTCCTAAATTTATTTGTTTCAGGTTTGCCCACTAGGTTTGGGTTTGGGTTTGGTTGTCATCCGTATTCAAAAGTGTATCACTAATCATAAGTTTATCTTCAACACCAAAATGACTTGTTATATAATATAAGCTTGTCTAACTCATTTGTTTCTCACTAACATGTGTATTTTGTTTATTTCTAATGGATAACTGTATATGGATACAAGTTTCATATGTAAAATATTTGTTGTTTGGCGGATCACGCATAATAGTGACATATGTGTTAGGGGCTTATTACACTATTTAAGACGGGGTTTGACTATTATGGATTGCACAATGAGACCTTCAACATTCTACATTACGATGTTGATCGTTGTGCTCTTAAAGTGTACATAGTTTGATAATAACCACAAATTTAGAGTGGAGCCAAAATATAGTTTGCTCGACATATAATCCATATCAAGGCTAGAAACTAATGACTCGTTCGTTCTAGCATCACAAAAAGAACAAGTGTATTAAACGTTCGTTCAATGACCAATGATTTGAAATATTGGTGGGTTGTTATTAAGACAAAGCCAAAGAGATATGTGAACAAGGACAATGTGTTAATGAAGTCACTAATAATGATAACTAGTGATATTCCCACGCGCTTCGCGGCAGGGATTTGGTTAGTATCTGTTCGATTCGTTACGGTATCAACACTTTCTGTATAGTAATCGAAAGAGAAAACCTTACATCGATCAAAAACAATTAAAACGAATATCGATACCAGGTACTAATGTTATTTTGAAAATGGCTATTGTACTGTAAACTTAGTTCGGTTGGTTTGTGTATAAACTGTTTTTGAAATCGCTATTGTACCGTAAACTTAGTTTGGTTGGTTATGCGTATAAATGTTTTTGAAACGGCTATTTTGTCACTATTGTACCAAACCGAAACATGTGTATCAGTACCAATATTTATTTTTATTATTTTTTTCTTTCAATAAGCTAAGATCGTATCGCTACCATACAATACCGGAAAAAACAACGGTACCGGCATGTATTTCTTGTTTGATAATAGATATCATGCTGCTACCGAAGTGAATTGAACGAAAACCGAGCGAATAACATCGGTCTGGCATCACTATTTATTTTTATTGTTTATTTTCAATAATATGACAATGTACTGCTAGCGTACCGTACCAAACTACATCAGTACCGATTCTTGTATTCATTTTAATGATTTCCAATTTCAATAATTTTCCATTTATACAACTCTGTCTGTGGCAGCAAATGAATATCGATACCAAAACCATGACAATCTGAACCGATCAATATTGTTCAAACAACATTGGTGTCGGTATCGGTGTCCTATTTTATCGTTTTCGGTCGATGTAAAACACGTGTTGATTTCTATGTCGATTGCCGAATCAAATCGGTACCGTAACGAACCAACCGATACTGATCTAACACCCGCGGTAACGTACCATCACAATGCACGAGCAAATAACTTGGATGGTTAAAAATATAAATAAACATAGATACAAATTTAGATTTTTTAAAATACGTAAGTTATTACTAAAAATCAAACTGAATGCTAAAAAAATACAATTAATAAGAAAAAAAAAAATACCTAAGAATTATCAATTAAATAAAAATCAAATTGAATACTAAAAAACATTTAAAAATTAAAATTATCAATTACTATTTAGTATTTATTATTAAAAATATCAAATGAACACCAAATAAAATATTATTAAAAATAGAAAATCAAATATTTAAAATTTTTTATCTACTATTCATGACAACTTTATATATATATATATATATATATATATATATATATATATATATATATTTAGATGGGGAACATTTCTTTCAAATCAGCTAAAGGTAAACCAATTAGCAATCACATACGAGAATAAGGATATCGAACATTGTTAATGAAGTCGCTAATAATGATAACTAGGGTCGTAGATACTCGCGCGTTGCGCAGGGACGCGGTTGGAATTCAGAACGTATATCACACCATAACAACCGATAAATAAATTTGTAAAATTAATTAAAATGATATATTAATGCGTTATGTTATTTACGTCGTAACTCGGCTCTGAACATCAAAATAATAACAAAGGTAAAACGATATAGTAATAACAAATGTAAAAATAAGGTAAATGAAAAAGAAAACGTAGAAACTTGGTCGGTTTCGTCGCGCTTGTTATAACAAAGGAAAAAAAAAGTTAAAAAAGAAGTTCAAAATAGTATCGGTGTGTTTGTTAAAAAATAGTAAACTAAAAGAAATTTTGCCACACTCGTTATAACAAAGAAAAAGAAAAATTAAAAAATATGTCTAAAACGGTATTAACGTGTTCGTTAAAAAAACTATTTAGGGGTAGAAAAGTAATTTCGTTGAAGTAAAAGAAAAAAAAACAATAGTTAAACTACATGGGTTGTAAATGAAAAAGTTTATACTAAATGACGAAATAGAATAAAAGACATAAAAATTGATAAACTTGTAAAACATGGATTATATGTAGTACAATACTATTCAGATTTTTTTTTATATTATATTTTATTATATTATAGTTTTGATTTGATTTGATGGGGGAAACATTTCATTCAAATCAGCTAAAGGTAAATCAATTAGCAATCACATATGAGAATAAGGATATCGAGCTCGTTCGTAAATTTTTGTGTTGACATAATTTATATTAATATTTGTAGTTTTTTTATTTGAAGAATTCTTAATTTATTTTTTTATTTTATGAAAATGCAAAAATATTTAATACTATTTTTTAAATAAATATCGTTGACATAAAACCTAGGGAATATCTGTTGGTAATGGTTCAAAGAATTATAGTATTCTGTCGGAAAAAAAAAACGTCTAAATGCAAAGCTGAAAGGTTGGTGGTGATTACTTTGTAACTTTGGTCCGTAATCTGCTGCAAATCACATTATCACTCATCCAAAAGTATGATGTTTTTGGGCACAGATTTTGACAGTAAAAAAATGGACTCAGTTTCGATAATATATTAATAAACTATACCAGTGCTACGGTTTCACACGGAGTATTATTAGCTAGCGGGTTACCAACAATAACCTCTTTCAAAAACCTCACAATTACTTTTGAATGTACCATATTACTCGTTTGACCAAACTTGAATTAAAAAATAAATAATACTTATTGAATTTGTTTGTGGAGTTTATAAAAGTACGTAAGTTATTTTCCAAATAAATTCAAGTAACTTAATGTTTTGGGTGATCGCTAAATTTCCTAACTACAAATATTTTTTAATGTTTTGGGTGATCATTTTTGAATTTCACTTGTTAGAAAAACAGAAGAACGAAGAATTCCAACAAATGCAATATACTCTTTGACTGTGTTGGTATTGTACCAAAACATGATGTTTTTTCACTTTGAGTGTTTGTTTAGTCTTTGGTTGCTGATGTTGACTTGTCTTCAACTTGTTTCTTTCCTGTATACGAATGCAGGAATATATAATTATTTATATTTTGCTATTTGAACAACGGAGAGTTTACTGATTAGCAAAAGGTACCGGGTATCAATATTGAACCGATATCGGTATTGAATTTACCGAACCTAAACATTTTGGTACCAACTTTTAACGTTTTCGGTACCGGTTTTTACTTTTAAATACCGGAATCGTACATGGTATATTCGGTACCGGTACCTATTGATAAGGATTTTCGGTACCGGTATTTTTGGTACAGGTACCGATTGGTACCGAGCTCATTCCTAGTAATAACTAACCAGTCGTTATACCAATCCACATGAAAAGTACAAAGCTCGAAAACCGTTTAGGCATTTAGAAAATACAAAACACTATTAAAAGAAATTATTAATATACTTGATCTTAATTTTAATTAGGGCTGTAAATAAACCAAATAAATACAAGCAAGGTTGCAATAGTCCAGAACCAAACCGAACCGGAACCCTTAAATGCTAAATATAAGAATTGGACCTGAACCGTATTTTAGTGGTTCCGGCTTGGTTTGGAATCGGGTTAAACTGTTCCCGTGTAAACGCTATCATCGGAATTGGTTGTTAGTTAAATACGAAAATTAACAATTAAATAAAAACAATTAAACCAATCAAACCGTTCAAAACATATGACTAAGAGTTCCAACATCCAAAATTCTATCATCCAAAATAAAAGTAGCAATAATAAAATGTTTCATACCATAAAATGAAAGTTTTATGATATAAAAAACAAAATTAACTAACAAAATTTTTAGCTAACCGTCACAAAAACTTCATTTAAACATAAACACTTCATTCAAACACTATGTAAAAATTATCTCTATATTCTTTAATCCTAAAAATATATTAAATATAATATTTAACGATTAAATAAAATTAATAGGGTATTTGGTGAAGAAGTGTTGTATGACTGTGGTTTCAAAGTTTTTAAAACTAAAAACTTCATTCAAACATATATACTTCAAACACTATGTAAAAATTGTATCTATATTCTTTAATTCTAAAAACATATTTTTAAATATAATCTTTAAAGTTTTAAAAAATTAATAGGATAATTGGTGAATACGTGTAGTATGATTGTGGTTTCAAAGTTTTTAAAACTAAAACCAATAAAATAAAAATATAACATAAAAAACATTTAAATGAACAAACAAAAATGAACATGTTATCGAACATAAACAAATGAACACAACCTCTGTTCATGTTCATTTGTTTAACTTATTGAATGAATTTTTTGTTCGTGTTTGTTCGTTTATTAAATGAACGAACTTTACGGCAAACGGTTCATGACCTGTTCGCTTACAACATATATAATATATATATATATACATATATATATATATATATATATATAAGGGTTGGTTATGGTACAAACCATATTTATTCTACAAACCGTGATAACAGATCCTAACACTTAAAAAAAGTTAAATTAGCACATAATAAAATAATACATACATAAAAGTAGCACTTTTGAGTTATATTAGCACATGAAAATTAATCAAAACAATTGATGTTAGATTTGACAATGATGTAGCATTGTGAATGATATCAACACTTTTCTTTATGAAGAATTATATGAGCACATTGAAAATAAAGAAAGATCCAAATAAAGAATTAATTGCTTGTTAGTATAATTATAGAGAATTCAATATAACTGGTATTATTATTTAGGTTATTATTTTACCATTTCTCTATAATATAGAGTGGATATCACAGCACACTTTTTAAATGGTTCTTATATTTTGTATACGAAATGTAATTTGTATTTCGTACTCCATAATATACATAATATATATATATATATATTATATATATATAAAAGATAGTATTGCATGTAGGTTTGTCATAAAAATGCATTATATCTTCTAATTTTGAACTAGAATACCTTTTTCTTCAAATGTAGGTATATTGATTGTAACACCCCACCTTTTTTTTTATAAAGAATAAGAATTTAATAAAAAAATATGAAATGGGTTTATATTTATGAGTCTCAAAGAGAAGAATAACATGGCAAGCTTCATGAAGGGCAAAATGAAAAATGTTTGTGAATAACCTTATATGGAAAGGAGGTTTTAATCAACTTCCTCATTCGAAACTACTTTCAGGGAGGGAGGGAGAGAGAGAAACTGAGCCTTGATGTTTAGAAGGTGTTCATTGAAGGTCTCACGTTTTGGTTTAGAGTTTTTGTGAAAATGTTATAGAACTATAGAAATCTTATATGCTTTTTTAAATGTTTGAAGCTCGTAATGATGTTATACGAAGGTTTTAAGCATTTCTAACGTTGATGTATAGATAATTTGATGTGGGACTCAAAAAAATATGAGAAATCTTCCATCATTAGAGTTTTTGTCCAAAATAAAGTATACAATAAATGTGAATAGTTCATAAGGCAAACACGTTAATAGTCCAAGTATTTGCATGTGATGTTGATGCAAAAACTATGTAAATTTAAGAGCGTAATGTGTGCAAAAAGTTGATATAGTGTATATGAGAACCTTTGACCAATTTAGTTGTTCAAGAGTCAGATTGTACATTGTAATCAGTAAAACAAACTAACTCCGAGTAAGTACTAAATGCCCTTCTTTTTTTCTATTTTTGGGCTAATATGCATGCTACATCACATGTTCAGGATTGAAACCATCTGTTGTAAATGTTAGCTATTACCTGCATATGTTTGATGATAGGTTTTTATGATCGATGCTATACGATGATGTTCATTTGTTAAATGATTAGCATCTAGTGCTATAGTTATTACTATATAAAATCTGTTACTTAAAATGTAGTGATGGATTCTGTGAGCGCAACGACATGGCATGTATTGATGATTGATGGAGTCTTATGATGATATAAGCTGGGTGGCTTCGTGATAAGAAATTAATGATGAAGTTCGCTTCACTATTTGACGTCTATGTTGGTGATTGATGTTGACGTGCATGATTTGATGTTTAGTATGGTTTCATCCTACTTATCAAATGTTTTCTTTTATGAAAACGATAACCGATATTTTAAGCTAAACTAGAACTAATTCAGTGTAGCTGACTTTCTTTTAGCATGCTTGTCAGGTTAAACAAGTATTGATACTTGATAGGACGTCATTGAGCATGGACGAATTGTTTATGATATGGTTTACTTGTTATGTTTAAATTGTTTATGACTTTATGTTGCGGATAATTTGATATGAGGTCTCCTGGATTTAAGGTATTGCATAAATACTAACATTTACATAATATACGTGCAAGAAAAAATAGATCATATCAAGGACATTCACCAATGAAAATTAAAGAAAATGTATATGTAATAAGAACATCAAAAGGCTAAAAGAAAAAGAATACTTAATATATATTATTAGGTTCATTACAAGAACAAAATGAAAAACCATCAAACAAATTTGTGTATGTGTTTGTAAGTTTTATAACATTTACCTCTAGAAATATGTAGGTAATATAACCAATAGATGACTTGCACATGTGTAGTGGCGGAGCTTGAACGAAAAATCAGTGAGGTCGGATTCTCAAAATTCAAATCAGTAGGTGTTGAACTCTTAAAAATCTAATATTTTACACTATATATAAGAATTCAAAAATTTTCGATAAAATTAACACTATAAACGAAAAAACAGTGGGTCCAAGGCACCCCAGGCCACCAAGAAGCTCCGGCCATGCACATGTGCGAGTCATATACATAAACAATTATTTTATATTTTTCTAAATCAAGTAGAGATAAATAAACATTGAATTTCCTTTCTTTTTTCTTTAAGAATTTTAACTATTGAAAAAAGTGAATTTTACTTTGTTATGTGGTATGAATGTATAATTATACCCTAGTTGGCCCATAAAGTGAATCTCCATAGAAAGTTATTAAGATATTTGGTATATATGAAGTGCCTTGTCAAGCTAAAAAAATAAAGTTTGAATAGAAGGTTTTACTATATGGACCTAGATCACATTTTTGTGTTCCCCAAAGCTGAATTTATGTGTTAATAGTGTTGTTCATGCCACACAACTATGTTATGCTATTTCAAAGAGTTATTTTATTCACATACCCCTATATATTATTCTCACTTTAGATATTCTAGTTGTTAATTTAATCATTGGAAATTACCAACCTTAAACTTTATAAAAAAAATTGTTTGCAATAATATGACCTTACTATATATCAACCTTTTAAAAATGTTTTTGATGATTTAATGTATTGTAAGGATATCCTTTTCATCAACTATATAATTTTGATAACACAAAAGGATTAACTGCAAAAAATTGAAAAAAAAAGACCCGCAACCAAATTTTATTCTAGTTGTCTAGTTCTAAATTTAGTCATTATACCAAACCTTAAAATTTGAAAGAAAACAAAAAGACTGTCTGAAATAATATGGCTTACTAGTTTAGTTTATATATAAAACATGGGTTCAACTAAATACAAAAAAAAGTATAATCAACTTCAACTATACACTTATTAATCATTTTTTATTGGTCATGATGATATTTAAACTTCAGTAACTAACCAAAAAAGATTAGATGATATAATGTATTGTTATGATATCGCTTTCATCAATTATATATTTTAGATATCACAAAAAAAATAATAATAAAACTGCAAAATGTGAAAGATATATTGGCAAGTGGCAATCAAAGTTATTCTAGTTATAATTATAGAAAATTGCCAACATTAAATCTTGAAAAAAGAGTGAAACTATAGCAATACCAAAACTCGAAATTACACCAATCTTTCGAACAAAAGAATTTGGTTTCCCTCTATGTTAACCCACATATAACTTGTGGGTTTAACCTCCTCGCTTTAATCTTGTAATGGACATTTGTTTACCGTTGAAAGCCGGCACCTCTATAAGACTCGGGTCCAAATAATACAACATCTATAGTATAATCAACTTCAACTATACTATTACAAATGAAATTATGATTTTTAAAATGTTTATGATGTTTTTTAAGCTACTAGATGAAGAAAAGTGATGGGGGGAGGTCATAGGTGCAATGAGTGAGTGTAGGGGTCCATAAAATATGTTGTCCAAGCCAAAGGAGCAGTTGGGACTTGATATGAAATGATGATCTCAATATACATCCCGATTTCTCTATCAAACTTCTGCAAAAAGATACAAAACACCCATCATACCCTCCGCCACCACCACTCACATGTTCTTTCATCAACAGTCACCCCATCTCCTTTAATTTATACCCACCCCTCCATAAACTTATATAATTCTTGCCTACAAAGATTTATTATAACAAAAATAATATTAAAATACTACTGTATACGTATGCTAATCTTGAAGACTGTAGCTCATGTATATGGACATGGACATAGGTTATATCCTTTGAAACGCAACTCATGTTTTCTTTGTGTAACATCCGTCAAAAACCGGGTTAACCAAACCCGCTTCGTTTATTAACCGAACATTCAGTTAAAAATTTTGTTGCATATTTAATGCTCAAATTAATTTTAAACGATACATAATTAATAAGTATATTAGAATATAAAATTTATATTTGAAAATTTATTAAAAATAATGAAATAAAAATAAAACAAGGCTGCCGGGATTCGAACCCGGGTCAGCCGGTCAGCCAAGTCTTAACACACACACATCCAACCACTCCGCCACTTTTGTTATTTGATAACATATCGAAACAATTAATTCAAATAATGAAACACAGAAATCAAATCCAGTCAAAGTCGCGCTCATTTCGCAGTCGCCGGAAATCCCGACGACTTCGCCGATAATTGACGGTTTCTATTGATTTAACCGAAGAATTAACCTCAACGTCGGTTATAACCGATGTCTAAACCCGCGACATCAGTCGTAACCGCCGGAAATCAGCTGACCATGAATTGAGACTGAAATCAGACCCAATTCGTCTCGATTCTTCCCTATAAATACACCCACAAGTCTCTGGTAGCCTTTTCGCTCAAAATCGCACCTTTTCTCGAAGCAATTTCACTCGCCGGAAATATCCTGCCATCACCGGACTTTCGCCGGAAAACCGAGACTCACCTCAAAACGGTAAATACCTCGACTCTTTCTGTTTCAATCCGTTGTTAGACTGTTACTAACTTCAATCCAACCATCAGAATCAATCCCAGACGTCGTAGCCGGAATATGCAGCTCTCGCCGGAAAACCTCTGAAATTTCTGATCCCACGCTGTGAATCGGTATAATCATTCAAACTTCTGTTAATCCTTGTTTAAGTACCTCAATTTCATAACTAATCGAACAAAACTGTTAATTGATTCTAACAGCTAAAGTTCACAAACAGAGCCGACGAATCTTTGCCGGAGTTCTGTGAAAGACACTGATCGGTACATCATTTCCCCAAACTCTCTCCGTTCATTACCTTTCAATTACTTATAATGCTTGTTAATCGAATTAGACATGAATCAGTTGAATTATCATTATCTGTAATCTTGAGTGAAGAAGACGAAGTTCAGTTATATTATAAGATTAATTAAAATTAGTATATTGAACGGGTTAGACACACAGTCCAGCGGTGGACTGTGTGCAAACAATACACGCACGTCTCGAGTTCGATCCCTGTCCCAACCTCACTCTCTTGAAATAAAAATGCCCTTTTTAACCGAACCGGGATAACTCACAGAATCATGTTAAGTATAATAAAAACTGGATTATTAACCAGGTTAAACACATAGTCCAGCGGTGGACTGTGTGCACATTAACCCACAGGTCCCGGGTTCGAGACCTGTTGACAGCACCGGTTCGATACATTTAAAATCCTTTTTAAAATAAATAATTTCTGGATAAATCTAAATAGTATATAAGTATAATTAAAAACATAATTATTTCGGGTTAGACACGTAGCTCAGTTGGTAGAGCTGCGTGCACGCGTACGGGAGGTCACGGGTTCGAGTCTCACCCAGCGCACATATATAAGCGACCGGACCGGTCAACGGTCAACGGTCAAAAGTCAACATTTTTTATTATTTTTATTTATTTATTAAATTTAAAAATCAATTAAAAATACTTAAAAATAACGTTTTTAAAGTTAGAAAATAGCCTTAAACTCACAAAAATATATCCAAAAATCCTATTAAAAATTGTTAATAAAATCCATTTATTTACCTTACTTTTTCGTTATTAATTAGGTTAGTTATTCCTCGTCGATCAATCCTCTAAACTCGTGCGCATTCAACATCATCCACCGAACGCACCTAAGGTGAGTGAATCTCTACAAATTCCCCGTTTTAATCACGTTTTTGGGGTGTATCATGTGTCTTATTATTTATTACTTTTAAACTATTGTGCACCCATCATATTCATGATTAAATGTATATACAACATGTATCATCTGTTTGTGTGATTATTGTTTAGATTAAATTATCATTTTCAGTACATACATTATCATAGGCCGCCGCTCCCCATTACCTATGAGCGTTGAGCTGTTCCCCATTACCTATGAGCGTGAACCAGGCGTTGCCAACATACGATCGGCTCCGTTTGATTGAGCCTTGATCGCACATACATTTCATCATAGGCCGTCTGCTCCCCATTACCTATGAGCGTGAGCCGTTCCCCATTACCTATGAGCGTGAACGAGACGTTGCCAACATTTACATTGTCATTCATGTTATATATTCATGCAAGGTGTTTTGTTATTGTATGTTATTGTTTGTTATGGTTATTGTTATTGTATGTTTATTTACGTTTGCTCACATATGATTATTGCACAATTTTTCCATATTAAATACAACAGGAAATAAAAAAATAAATGTTTTCTAAAAAGGTTCACTCGCCAACTTTTGTTGACCAAAAAAACCATTTTTACACATGATACAGGTGAACAGGATGAAGCAAGGAAAACATAGGAAATGCCTTAGAAGAAAAATAATGAAGTTTAGAAAGATGTATAGAACGTGTTGTATTTGTTTGATTTGATTGTATGATTCTTTTTAAATTGTAATAATAAATATGAAACATTATAATAAATGTCATGAGCTTTGATGAAAACCCAATCATGCCCCGATCACCTTTTTCCGCTGCGAATCGGAGTGTGACACTTTGTTTGTGAACAGTGATCGATAATGACGTTCCAACACACACCAAAAAAACAGCATCAAGCAAGCACTGTCATCAACCATCTTGTTCAACCCCAACAAACAACAACGTTAACGTATTAGATAGACTTGTACCTAAAACGATCTTTCCATTAGTTTGTGCCAAGATTGTCAAACGAAATTTGACTTTATATTCCCAGTAATACCTTTTTATTTTTGTTTTTATGTTTATTCTTTAAAGTAATATATAAACACACTTTTTCTATTTGATAATTAGTTCTTTATACGATCTAATATCTCTCTCGTTGTAAAAGATTTGTAACAGGATGATGTTTGGAAACAAGTTTGGACTATCTTACAAGATGATGTTTGTAAGGTTTCTTGGACAATCTACGATAGCCAAATAATATCGTTCTTACGTGATCTATTTTGAGTATGAAGCAAGACGCATTAGTATAGTGAAATGGATAAGGTAGAGTATAAAGGAAGACACGTTAACTAGTATAGTGAAATGGATACACAAACGGATAAGATTTGAAAGACTAATCAAAGTATGTAAAAAAATATAACATTTTTTTAACTAGTGAAAAGACAACTAATAGTCATTCTTTCCATACAAATTTCGTTTTGGACAATCTAGGCCACGACAATGTGGCAAGATGTCATGTAGCAGTTTAACTTTCTATGAACAAATGTATTTTTGCAGACTAAGGGGGAAATATTAGACATTTTAAAAAGTTGATTTATAATAGTATATAATACTACTACTAATGGGCCCAAGTTTTATAAATAAAACAACCTAGGTCATATCATTGAAAAAGTTCTTTTTTCATATATGACTAATATAATATAATTAATTTTGGTTGCCGTTAGTTTTCTACTTTTTCAGTTAATCCTTTTTTGATATCTAAAATTGTATAGTTTTTTTTTGAACGGTCACTTTCTTATGAGTGCCCCAATTTCATACCATCTAAACGGCGGCCCTAGCTAAGATTTGTTCAGACTACATTGTCTTAACCGGGTTCGTGCTAGGTTGGTCAAACTTGGTTACGCGTTCCCCGAAAACCGTCTCTACACGAGTTGTCTCGCTGACGTAACAGCCGGATGAAAACCGGGGTGCGGCTCAGGATCGAACCCCCCTTGGTGAGTTGGTTACCATTATTGACCAATATCCACCCAATATGACACAAGTGAGAGTTAAACTTGAGTCTCCCTTGAAAAATCAAGTCTATTACCACTAGGCCACAAGTGGGAGGATACATTGTGTTAACCATTAATTATATTCTTATGATTATTGAAAATTGCTCGTTATGATAAAAGTAACAATCACCATGTTCCTGATATTGGCTTCCTCAAACAGAGATTACAATGGTGACACTAATGAGATATATTTAGATTTAACTGCTTTAGAAAGAATGATCATATTTCTCAAAAATATTCTCTCTTTAAGAAGCTAATTAGACATTTAGTGGTTTACAATGGCTTCACGATGTTTTCCATGTAGTAGTTCACATTCGTCATTGTAGACTGCATGGCAGATATCAAAATAACCCTTTTTTTTAGAAATAGGTACTCTTGGAAAAGTGTGATTACAAGTCAAAAGGGGTTTGTTTTAAGAGTCGAAATACTACAAATAGCCTTAACTTGTGAATGTTGTGTTAACTTGGGTCCATGGATTAATCTATATTGTATTAAAATACATTTCACAATTACTTCTTAAATTTTAAAGTTTAAGTAATATAAGTATAATTGTTTAAATTACAACACTAAACGTATATTTTAAAAGATTTTTAGGGGGTAAATATGTCTTTTTAAACAATATTTACATTTTTGCCTTTTTTACTCAACTGTTGGTTATTTAAACAATAATTACATTTTTACCCTTTATCGTAAGCTAAATAACTTCGTGATTTTTAAACGGTTATAATTTTTCGTATGTTAATACTTATTTAAAAAACATTAAAAACAAACATTTTAATCACTTTAATTTTAGTAAAGTATTACTATAGTTTTTTTTAACATAATAAAAATTGATATGTTACGTGATTAACAGTGTCTATGGGTGAACAACAACCAAGCCATACGAACCAAAAATAGACGAAATCAGAAAACCAAATTAACCAAAAACAGATTAACCGAAAATTGAATTAACTGAAAATCAGTTATCTACTTTTTTTGTAACCTCTGTTAACCGAAACCAACTAAACCATTCATATTTTTATATAGTTTATGTTTTATACCTCTATACTATGTACATCCATTTCATGTATTTATATCTCTATTTTATGTATTTCTAAGCAATAATATTAACCTAAGTTTGATTTTGGTTATTAATCTAAATAAACCCAACCGAACTAAAAACGGAAAATCTAATCAAATAAATCAAACTATTTGACCGAAAACCATTGGGTAATAAAATAGATTAACCAATGATTTTAGTTTTGCTTTCGGTTAAGGCTAATAACTGAACCTAACCTAAGCGTGCATACCACTAATATTGTTTGTGTTTCCCGCTGCATTGTGCGAGCACCCTTTTAGTATAGTTTATATATATATATATATGTGTGTGTTATGGGTTTTCATATATTAAGAAACAAAGTAAAAAAGAAACTTAATTTATCCTATCGCGACGACATGTCGTCCCAAAAAGGTTTCAAGAGAGTCTTTTTAAAACCTAAAATTAATTTATCCTATTTGTTATGGGTTTTTGTATATTGCAATGACAAGGCGCTTTTAGAGAGTCCTTATAAGATCCAAAAATTTGATCCAGCCTGTCACATTGACACGTCGTCGCTACAACCTTATGACCTTATCTATGTCGATGACATCTTGTCGTCATTATAGGGTTCGTCAATTAGGCTCCGATCTTTGTAGTGTCCATTCATATTGCCTAAACTCCCCTATCATCATAGGGGGTTGACGATAAGTATGATTGAACACTACAAGGATCTAAACCTATTGTGACGAACCCTATAGCGACGACAAGATGTCATCGACATAGATAAGGTCATAATGTTGACGACAAGATGGCATCAACATAGATAAGTTTATAGCAACAGCGTGTTGGCGTGACATCCTAGATCAAAAATGGTTTGGATAGTTTATTTCACCATCACACAAGTTACTACGGTGCTCTACACTTTCACTCATATTCATTTTCAATAAGTTATGATTAGAATCGTCCCCCGAGAACTCTAAAAAAATTTAGGCTTCGGGCGACAAAAGAAATTGGACCCAAAATTGTGGTTAAGGAAATGAATTACATTAACTTAAGATGGTTTTTTCACTCCATCATCCATAAATTTTTCCATAATTAATTGATGCATATATTAAATATTTAATTTAGTGTATATATATATATATAGGACAGGATTTAGAGAAAACGGTTTAGAGTGTGAAAACGGTGAGAACGGCTATCAGCCGTTGGATCAAAACAATCAATGGATTAGGATTCGCGGTGGCGTTTTCGTAAAAGCGTCTTTCCACTGTTATTAAACAAAACGCCACATTAATGACAAAATGCCATCAATTACACAATGCTCCCTTGCATATGAAACGAAAACGTGTTGCATAGATTTGTTTTGAACGAAAATGTAACTGAAAGTTAATTATTAACATTTATTACAGAAAAAATTCCCTCAAAAAATACGCGCCAAACCATCATTATATAAACAAACGTTATAATCAAACTCAAATTATCACTGCAAAAACAAAATTAGTTATACTAAAATGCCACTGATAGCCAAAACGCAAAAAACTGACGGGAAAGAAAAAATGGCAGCCATCGTTTCATAGAGATACACACTCATAACGAGAGGATTCGTGATACGTTTTGACAACAGAAGAAGAGTATTTGTTAAAAGAATTAGAGCAATCTTGAACCTGGAGGAGGAAGTACCAAGAGGGATCTTAGCCCTTGGCGTCCCTCTAGATAACCACTGTGATAAAACACATACGGTTATAAGAAGACTAACCAGAAAATTTGGAACAAACAACGCAAATGCAACAATGGACCCGGTCATCAAATCATGGTGTTTTGATGATGACACTGACATGGTAACTGTCATATGTGACAAGGAGAACAGGAAGACTACATGCTTCAAAACATCATGACCAAGCAGGGTCTTGGTTTCATGGAGGAATTACACAACGCAACATGTTTGAACACGGACACACGGACATGAATCCAAAATTGGAGTTGATGCATGAAATGTTCATATGAAGACTTCAAAATCTTCAAAAACAAAACTCCAATGAAAGCGAAAGTGATGACTTGGATGAGAAACTGGATGAAGATTCTGAAGAAGAAGACGAAGGGAGTGATGGATACTTCTCAGACATAATCCCTTCTGACCAAGAGTTTTAATTTTTTTTTATCTTGTAGGCTAATTTTTTCTGTTTTGCTAACTACTTTTTAAATAATAAAAATATTGTTTCTTCCAATTATCTATAAAACGTCAAATTGCCACAATGCAAAAAGTTAATTAGTGAGTTCTATAATTCTTATCAGTGAACCGCCAAGATAATTTATTTACCATCATTTATTAAAACGCCAGATACAAAAACGCCAAAACATGAAAGATGGGACGTGTCACAACCTCAACGTATAAAAGCTGAACAAACAGTAACTACAACAGTAACTGAATAGACAGATTCTTTAGTGCTACCATTTATTAAAGTAAAATCCCGGAAAAAAACTACGCGACAAAATTTTTTTATATAAACAAAGATCTCAGAACCAAATTGGTCACACCCAAAAACACAAAAAAGGCCATATTTCTCTTGCTAAACCATTCAATTAACACGCCATGGTCACTTGCATTCCATTTTCGCTTAAAAAACCGCCATGTTCTCATGCTCACACCGATAAACTTTTGCTGAATGAGATGGCTAAATCTTCTAGAAAACGGCTACAACGACGATAATCTATCGCTTTGTATGCTCTTTCCTTGAGGAAGGTTTGGATGAGAAGAAGAGACCGATATCAGTGTCAATGCTATTTTGGAGTGCATTGTTACAAGATGTAGATTGGGATGAGGATGAGGATAAGCGTATGTGTAAATGCTCTCTTGGATATCAAGCGGAAACCCAACTCACAATTACACCCCAATAATAGCATCGACAATATACGGCATCGGTCTATGTCTACGACAATCCAAAAGAACCACCCCAAACAACCCAACAAGAACATATCATAACAAAACCAAAACGCCATATATAACGGATCGCTCAGCTTCGTCTAGAGCCTGGCGTTTCAGCTGTATAGGGGTTGAAGTTCAAGAAGAAGGGACTGGTAGCAGTGTAGATTTGGAAAGGAAATTTGATAATAGTGAAGAAGAAGCGACTCATAGCAGTGAAGATTGTGAAAAGGGAATTTCATTAGCATTTTTTAGTTTTCTCCTTCTTTCATAATTTCTTTCAGTGTCGTTTTCTATGGCTTGTTATCAACTTCTCACCTAATAAAAACTTCTCAAAGATTTTTTTTATAGAAACACCAAAATGCCAAATCCAAAAATGTACAAGTGAAATAGAACAGAAAATGCATTCATTACCGTACTAAAAGTTTTAGTTTACATCTATAAAATGCCATTAAATAAAAAACGCCAAACTTAAAGGGGTGGGAAGTTATACAGCCTAAAACAGACTGAACAAACAGTAACTACGAACTGTAACTGAGGCGACAGATACTTGATTACTAACAATTATTATATTGCAAACCACACCATGACACATAAAAAGTCAAACATTTTTTTATATTTTCTAAACGCCATAATTACCTGACGCGTTGTAGATCTGCATCCTACATCAAAACGACAAAAAACACACTTAAAAAAATAATATGTATAGGTCTGCATCCTGCTATTGTTTTTGGCGCCAAAACATAATTTATTACGTAAAAAAACGCCATAAAAAATCTAAAGCACCCGCTAAAAATATAAAAAACCTCCACTAAAGTATAAAAAGATTTCTTTTCTATGTTGTTTTTTCTGAGTTTTAGTTCTTATATTTTAACATCTTTATGTGTCAAAACGCCATGAATTATACACCGCCAAACAAGAAAGATGGGGGGGGGGGGTGTTCCGTACTTAACAGATAAGGCTGAACAAAAACAGTGAACCTGAAATGACAGATACTTATTAATAACAATATTAATTATAATAGCAGCCCGCCAAAACTACCCGGCAAATATGTCCTATAAAGAGAAATGTCTCAGCACCTTCCGTCGATCACACCACATAATAAACGCCATGTTTCCTAAATACCACTAACTGTAAAAACGCCATAAAGGTTAAAAAATTCATAGATGACAACCAACTTCTCTTGGATACTCAGGATTCTTAGGTGGGGGGATGACTCAATAAGGTTTTACTTAATGAGATGGACAAATCTTCAAGAAAAAGAGACAGATGACCGCGATATGTCATTTTGTGTATGTTTTTCTTGATGAATATTTGAATGGGAAAGAAGGAGGCCGAGTACCAGTGCAAATGCTATTTTTACTCCATAATGAGGATGGAGATGAGGAACAAATAGCATCCACCCACACGGCGTCGATCTATGTCTCCAACATCTATAAAAGCCACTTCACACAACGACCCCAAAAACGCCATAAATTTGTGACAGTTCTTGTAGTTTCAAAAGAAGAAAGAGACCGATGACAGTGAAGATTTGGGGAAAAAATTGCATTCGGATTTTTAATTTAATTTTTTTTACAATTCTAACATTTTTTTCTAGTGTTTGTTATCTAATTTTCCATTTAAGAAATAAATTATTCTTCTGCAAAAAAAAGCTTGTAAAACGCCACGATGACACAAACGCCAAACTCAAAAAACAATAAGTTATAGATAATGAAAACGCCGAAAAATTGTTTTAGAATATTACATTAGATCTAGTTGTTCTTATTAAAACTCCATAATTTGAATAATGATAACTCCATCTACTGAGCGAGGTCGGAAAATGACAATCGTACCCCGCGTATCATTTAGCGCGCCCCTGCCAGATGTTGGGCCATGATCCGTTCTCACTGTGCTCACACTTCAAATCGTTCTCCCCAGATCCCGTTTCTCTCTCTCTCTCTCTCTCTATATTATATATATATATATATATATATTAGGAAAGGCTAAGTGGAAAACCCTATCTTTTTGAGAAAACCTTGAAACCCTAGATTCCCCCTTGATTTGGTTTCACTTTACTAGATCAATGGCTCTCCTTTTTGTGTATAAATTAGATTTAAATTAATGCATTAAATATATGGTGGTACAAGTCAAAGGGCATTTCTGGTAAAAAAAAAAGCACATTTTGAGCATTGGAAATAACACCATCTTTCTCTTTCTCTTACACACATCAACTCTATATCTCTTACACACACATATTATCTCTCTCCCCTCTTTCTTCAAGTTTAGATCTTCATGAACACCAAACACAAGTTCAGATCTTCATCGTGTGAAAGAGAAAATGTTTGAAGATTATTGTTTTAGAGAGAGAATGATGGCATGATGAAGGTTTTTGAGAGAGGAATTTGTTATTTTAGAGAGAGAAACAACAATCTTCATCATGTTCGTCTATAACACCAAGAACACACATACAAGTGTGTAGAGAGAAGAAGTTTGAAGTTTGTTGTTTTAGAGAGAGAACGGTGGCACGATGAATGTTTTTAGAGAGAGAAGTTGATGTTTTAGATAGAGAAACAACAATCTTTATCACAAAGACACACGCACAAGTGGTGTGTGAGAGAAGAAGGTTTGAAGATCTTCTTCGTGTTCATCGGACGGTTACAGATCCGGTAAGTGTTCTTGAAATATCATTTTAGACTTGATTTTTTGTTAAAATGGTTGTTAATATGTTTTTATGGGCTGAAAGTTTCTAGTAATGGTTAATGTTCATGTATTTTTAATAAATCGAAAACTTTAGGATGAGATTTTGAACGAGTTTTTTTGTTGGTTTGGTTGCTTGTTTGAGGCTTTTGATCTTAACAATAATTGTTTTTTTGTTGGTTTGGTTGTTGGTTTGGGCTTTTGATCTGAACAGTAAGTGTTTTTTCGTTGGGTTGTTTGATTTACAGATACAGACCCATAACATGTGTTAAGCACCTGTTAGAATGATATATAACGTGTGTTGATTTACAGAAACAGATCCATAAAGATATTCAATTGACAAGCTGGATGGATGTAGGCGACGGTAATGCGGGGACCTTGAATAAGTCACATCTTTTGGGAAAGAACTATTCGTTCATTTATAACATGTGTTAGTGGTTCATGCTGTAACAGAACACCATGATGTAACCAGACATGTGTTCATGTATAACATGTGTTAAGCCCCTGTTAGAATGATATATAACGTGTGTTAACTTTTGTTAATTTAAAAAAAAATAAGTAATATCTATTTTATTTTTGTTGATGTTTAAAATATCTGATAATGTGGATACTGTCACACCCCGATTTCCACGTGTAACCCGGTGGGCCCGGATGGGGAGTATCGTGACGTATGTTGATATCATTACTACCAAACCATACATAGTAACACATAATAGCACAACGAAAGTCTTGAATTTAAAATATTATTACAAGCCGAAAGGTTCAAAGATCAAGTACAATGGCCGTAATAAAGATCCACAGGCGGATCAAAATATAAACAAAAGATGATCAACAGACTTGGTACATCTAAGGATTTGCAAGATCCTCTTATGTTGCTACTGAGCAGCTTCCAGCCTATTTACGTATTTGTACCTGTAACTTAATTATTTTGAAAATACGTCAGTTTACACTTGTAAATACAATCAACCGACACATTTTGAAAACCTTTTCAAAATTTGATTTAGGTACACAAGGCACGAAAAATCGTTTTATACTTGGGATAAACTATATCTCATGTTATCAGTTTTACATAACTTGACAATACATATCGGGACCGGAATCGATGCCGGTTCATGATTAACCGAACACACCACTTATTCCCTTATTGGGAGAACCCGTATTGGGTTGTAAATTTATAATTTGTTCCCTTATTGGGAACACCCATATTGGGTAAACCCGTATTGGGTTATAAAATTATTTATTTAAACCATTTCGCATATGTCAGGTGTATGCCTACACCCCGTGCTTAGGTCGTGGCCACTTACAATTAAATGAGTCAAGGATATCCAGGACACAGTCGAATTAACCCCAAATGTTTAAGTCAAGCAACACGAATCAAAACGGGTTATTTGAATTTCCCGGCACATAGGTCTTAGAATCCCATACCTGACCATGCGGTAATAATTTATAGTATCCCAAGCCCGTATAGGGAAAAATAGGTTAAGAGTATTTACCTAAGCTTAGCAGTCCTTTAAAAATAAGAAAATATAATGAGCACAGCCGTATCCAATTTAAGTAGGCGTAGGTATAATTTACCAGAAGGCTCTAGTCTGGAATGAAGGTATAAATAACCAATTAGAATGCTAGCGGATCTTATTTAAGTCGTAGACTAAGACCGGCTAGTTTAAAGTATTAAAAACGGTACGACACGCTTGATTAAGCGATGACTGGAAAGAATGTAGTTTAAACCCAACAAGCACAATGACTTGTATAATATGGTTAAACATATAACATTCTGGATTTTGAAATAAAAATGATAAGGTTAAACCCGTTTTGGTTAAATTACGTAAACTAGCCTCGTAGGCTTAACCGTACGCATATAAGCGATACTGGATAACCGAATGAGTCATGAACGAGTTCCATATGCCAATATACTTTAAACAATTTATAATATCAGTAGGATATCAACTTGTATGCCCATTTAGGTTTTAAAATCAAACAATGCCTCATAAGGGCGTTTCAGTCATTAAGTGACGTATAAAAGAAACTTGCGTATAATATGATGTTACGACCATAAACATTCTGTGAAAACACTTATTTATGATATAATATCAGTAGGCAATAAGTTTGGTATGAAAATTTATGTTTAAAACCGTTCTATACGCCGAAAGGGCACTTCAGTCGCTTTAAAGTATATTTTACGACATTATACGAAAACTCAGTTTATGATCATATTTGTAACACCAAAATATGTTAAACATGTTAACATATCAGTATCTAAATTATTTTCAAGTTCATTGCTTTTTAAAACCTTATTTTTAAATAAAATGACAAAATAGTCAAAGTATGGCATATTTGACGAAACTCGCATAAAACTCAGATTACTATTATGATCATGTAATTTAACCTCAGAGGGTTATGCTACATCATAATATGATCATAATGGGACCTTAAATTAGAAGCATACTAATCTAATTCGTTTCATAATCGAAAGTCAACGCAAAAGTCAAACTTCGCGACTTTCGGTTGCGAACCGACCCTAAAACTAAAATTGACGAGCCGAACATGTTTACACATGTTCTAATAATTATTACCAAGTTGTTCAAGTGTTAAAATATATTTTAGAATATGTATAAACTCAGATTATGAATATTTCAAAATCTGACCCGTTGACTTTTTAAAAATTAATATGTTGACCCGTCAATCGACTAAGTAAACGTGGTAATAAGGAGGTGCCCTCTTGAGGGATTAACACCTACCTAATTACGATCACATAGCCATGCTCGGACCGAGCATTGGCTTGACCATAATGGTCTTAACCGAAAGTCAAAGCGTTTATAAAAAACGCTTGACTTTCGGCTTTAAAAGCCAAAATAAAATGAACTAAGCAGGGATGGAGCACTTACAAGTGATCCAAGATAGCTTAGAAACTCAGTAGGATGCTGCCAAGTATCAGGAACTTCCAATTAGAGTGAATAGAGGAAAGAAAATGAAAGGTGCAAGGAATGAGGTTGATGAACACCTCTATTTATACTTGGAGATCATGAACAAGATCAATCCAAGTGTTTAGAGAGTCTAGAGATCACTCCAAGTGTTACATGAGGTGTCCAAAACCGGAATTGAGGCCATGGTTTCGGATTGGAGTACTGAAGTGGTTTGAGTAGTGGTGCAGGCTGCAGGCTGCAGCTGGCATGCAAAATTCTGCGAAACGCATGCCGTCATGCCACGTGAGGGAACAACATGTCCCTGCGCGACACGCGGGGGTTACCATTTCTCAAAATTTTCAATTTTGGTCCCTAGACTTTGTTTCGTCGCGTTTTGTCACCCGTAACCCCTTTCAACCTAATTTCTAGGCTTAATAAGGGTGTTAAGGCATAAGTGACTTGGATTTTGTCCGGAAATATCACGGATGTTGGTTCGTTTGGTTGTACGGTTGCGCATTTCTCAAAAATGCGTAAAACGCTTTAATGAACACGAAAACGATCGAAATTTCGCAATGGATGACATTTTCACATCCTTATCAATAAAACACAAGATTTTATTGTATATACATATTTGGATTTGTATATAAAGTCCGTATTCAAAATACGAGAATCAGAAAGTTTCCGCAGTTTGTCAGGAATAGCCTCTGGACTCCCAAACTTGCGTGAAATGTTATAATTAGTGCATAAAGCTATCTTAGGCCCATATTAGGCACACAAAGAGTATGACTAACATCATAAGACTCTCGGTTTGTTAAAAGGTCACTCAGAGGCTTAGTTTTAGCATGTTGACACTTTTAGTCCCTTAACTAGTAAATTGTCGTTCAGAGGTTATAAAATAACATAACGACGCATTTGGTCCCTCTCGTTTTAGCATGTGGCATACGAGTATTAGCGGGATGCGTGTCGGAATTTTATAGGACGGGTTTTTACGAGGTGTTACAGGTAGCGAGCATAACACTTGTACAAGTAATAAATGTGGAAGTTAGTATGTAACGTGTAATATGAACCGGGCCATTTATGGTAACACATGCACCAATAATTTTGGAATATATAATATGAAACGGGTCATTTGTTGTGCACAATTTGGAATATATAACATGTGTTAAGCCTTTGTTAGAATCTTTTGTAACCTGACATGTATTCATGTATAAGCTAGTGGTTTACAAAACACCATGATGTGTATATACTGATCTAACATGTGTTACAATTTGTCTGTTTGGAACATGTAGTTGCTTAACATGTGATAAGGGTGAAAACAGTCGACGGAGGCGATGGGTTTAATGGTGAGCTTAGTTAATATCGTAATATTGTTGTAACCCCACTTGTATACATATGATAACATGTGTTAAGCATCCATTATAATCTTGTTGTAACCCGACTTGTATTCATGTATATGAAAGTGGTTTGCAAAACACTATGATGTGCATATACTGATCGTAACACATGTACAAGTTAATATGGAACATACAAGTTAATATCGTAACACCGTATACCTGGGATAAAATGTGTTAAGCCTCTGTTATAATCTTGGTTTAACCTAACATGGTGTCATGTATAAGCTAGTGGTTTCCAAAACACCATGATGTGTATCTACATACTGTAACATGTATTAAGCGACTGAAATGTATAACGTGTGTTAAGCATCTATTATTACGTGTGTTAAGACTTCCATAATGGATGCATAAACTCCAATAGTACTTAATAACAACAGAGTAAACCTGATATGTGTGTTAAGCCTCTATTATAACATGTGTTAAGACTTCCATAATGGATGCATAAACTTCAATAGTAACTGTAACAGCAGAGGTACAAATACGGGCGCCTCCAACAGAAAATGTGTTAAGTCTAGACCGTTTTAACATCATGTACTAGAGAAAACAATAAGAGTCTCACATTACATATTACTAGTAAACGAAAATACATAGCACCATTGTTGTAAAACTCCCGACTAGTCTTTGATTAGTCCCCGATTAATCACTAACCCGTGGTTCACTGATTAACGACTGATTAATTGATAAGCGGTCAATGACGATCCTATTCTGTCCAAATTTTGGCCATATGTCGGCTATTTTTTGACCGAACCTTATAAATTTACGCCAATTAATTATTTTAAACAATTGGTTAATAAGGGGTTAAACCATGTCTACTTTAAAAACCACAGTATAAAAATGGGTGTGCATATATATAATTAAAAATTACATGTAAATATCTCAATCCGACTAATTCGATTATCTCTATTAATCCGATTATCGCTAGTCGGTACTCCACCGCCCGACTAGCGCCTACTTCAATAGTAACTGTAACAGCAGAGGTACAAATACATCATGGTATTTTGTAAGTGAGCTTATACATGAATACATGTCAGGTTACAGAAAGATTATAATAGAGGCTTAACACATGTTATATATTCAAAATGTGCACAACAAATGACCTGTTTCATATTATATATTCCAAAACTACCGGTACATGTGTTACCATAAATGGCTCATTTAATATTACACGTTACATACTAACTTGTACAAGTGTTACGCTCGGTATCCACATTATCGGATATTTTAAACATCAACAAAAATAAAATAGGTATTACTTGTTTTTTCTTTTTTAAAATTAACAAAGGTTAACACACGTTATATATCATTCTAACAGGGGCTTAACACATGTTATACATGAACACATGTCAGGTTACATCATGGTGTTCTGTTACAGCATGAACCACTAACACATGTTATAAATGAACGAAGAGTTCCTTCCCAAAAAATGTGACTTATTGAATATCTTTTTTAACACATGTCCCGCATAAAGTTGCCTACATCCATCCAGCTTGTCAACTGAATATCTTTATGGGTCTGTTTCTGTAAATCAACACACGTTATATATCATTCTAACAGGGGCTTAACACATGTTATGGGTCTGTTTCTGTAAATCAAGCAAACCAACAAAAAACAATTACTGTTCAGAGATCAAAAGCCCTAAACAAGCAACCAAACCAAACACAACTTTTTAACACAAAAATAAAAACCTGCAAATTACATAAACATTTTCCACTTTTTAGAACCATTTTAACAAAAATCATGTTCATCTCTAAAACAACCATTACACAAAAAAACTATTAACAACTATTTTAACAAAAACATCAAGTGTGAAATGATTTTTCTAAATAAAATACTCAAGAGATTATTGTTTCTCTCTCTAAAGCAACAACTTTCTCTCTCTAAAACACTTACCAGATCTAGAACCGTGCGATGAACACGATGAAGATCTTCAAACTTTCTTCTATCTGTGTATTCTTGGTGTTCTTGATAAACATGATGAAGATTGTTGTTTCTCACTCTAAAAATCAGCTTTCAACAAGCATGAGCACACTCGAGATGAAGATGACGACGTGAGATAAAGATGAACACACCCGGAATCAGCTTTCAACAACCATGAACACACCCGAGATGAACAAAATGAAAATTGTTCTTTCAACAAGCATTGTTGTTTCTTTCTCCTTATGAACTTAAATGAAAACGATATTTATGTATGGACCATGACACTTAATAAAAAGAAAAGAATGAAAAAGATACTTATGGAAAAGAGATGGAGATAAAGAAATGGTGGAACTTCTTCGTTGGAACAGAGATGAAGTTCATGAAGTTTTGAAAATGAGGGAAGGTAAAAGGTAAAGAAATGGAGTTTTGAAAGTACATCTAGATGTGAGGTGGGTAAAGATCGAAGTAAAGACCTTGTTTAGGAAGATGAATGCTCTGTAGTACATTAATGGTGGATCTAGTATTAAAGGACTTGTTTAGGAAGATGAAGATATTTTGAAAAAAAAAACTTTTTAATTTGAAATACACTAAATGAAATGTAGGATGAAGGATAAGAATGATGTGATGGGTACATTAATGATAGTGTCAAATCATGTTGGTCAAGAGATCTTTGGAGTGAGGTAGACATATGTAAACTTACCATAGTGCCCTCAAAAGCAAAAAAAGAAGATGAAGTTGGGTGGGACATGTTGCTAAATGTAGGCCATGTGATGGGTTTTACAAGGTTTTCTCAAAATAAAGGGTTTTCTATGTAACATTATGTACTTGCCATCCTCCTATTTTGCCACGCCAAGTTCAAATCTTCACCCGATTTATACTCATATGTCGTTCAATCATCACCGCCCAAAGGAAAATCCTACCAAACCCTAGAGTCCAACAACCTCCGATTATCACCGTCTTCGAGTTCGCAGTGTAACCCTAGAAGCCGCAGAACGGACGATCTCGACTCATCACCGTCTTCAAGTTGACGATGAATCTCGAGTCGGATGAAACCATATGAAACACCAAACGAATTTCGGGAAGTTTAGTTGAACTATTAAGTGCTTTCAGAATCAACGATTTAGGGTTTCAACCTTCACTTCTTGAAGAATGGATGGTCTGATATAATATAAAAGCAAGAAACAGCGATAAAGAGGGCACCGCAAATGTCCGCCGCCACCATAGACGGCCGGAAGGCCGCCGACAAGAACAGGGCAACACCCCCTCTGTGTTTCTCTCTCTAGAAAGCGAGGCGGTCGTACATCTCAGCTCCAACAAAAACTACCAGAACTAAAGAAACTGATGGAACCAACACACAGTCACACATCGCCGGAAAAGGGGGATTGTAGAGAGGGGAAGATGATGATGCATTTTATTTTATTATTTTAATTAAAAATTTGTTATAATAAAATTGTAATGACCAAAATGCCCTCACTAAACTGAGGAAAAGGACAAAAACCAGGTTTTTTTTTTTGTGGTGGGATAAGACTTTGGGACCAACAGTTCTTGGGTTCGATTTCCACAAGGAGGGTTTTCCCATGTTTAGTGAGTTTCCTCCTCAATTGGTGTGGCATTATGCCTAGTGAAGATGTATATGATCAGGTGGTTCCTCTGGTGGCACGATGATACTCCAGTGGTCCGTCAGTGATCCAAATTTGCCGTTAAAAAAACAACAAATTAGTTACCTTTTACGACAACCTCATTCAAACCTTGTAAATGGAAACAAAAGAAGGGTCATCTGTCTTCTTAAAATTTCCATAATTTTCAAATGTGTGACACCATCTTTGTTAATTTTGTGGTAATTCGTATACATAAATTATGTTGGACTTAGAATTAACATCAAATAAAGGTGGTCTTAAAATCCTCATATTTGGCGTCCTTGTATGTGTTGGTCCTGACTTCCTATCTGTTCAGAAGATGTGCATAATTAATGGCATAAGTTTCTTTCTTGTTTTACAGACGATGCTTTTAAGGCACATTCTGAAGTTCCAGTACCAATGGAACAGCTAAACTTGTTTAAGATTCATGGCGAATTTTTACTATGATGAAAAGTACGTAGTAGGTTTTTATTTTAACCCATTCCACATATACATATACGTAAGTATATATACATAAATACACATACAAAAGTTTATGAGAAAAACCCAATTAAATTGGATAATCAACAAAAATAATTAATCAGTGGTTGTAATCATTCATTGACATTTTTGTAGCTCCATCAAATTCAATGAATTATTGTTATATTTTTTTTGTTGTATAAGGGTAGAATGGGAAACTTAGCTTTTATTGATAATATTGGAAACTATACGCTATCAAAAGAAATTCATAAAAATTTTCATTTATCTTTAAAGAAATTCATAAAATTTTTCATTTATCTTTCTTATTTAGAGGTTTTGGTTTTCCTCGCATTAACTATAATATTAATTAATTAATATATAAATAATGAGGTTTTTGGTATTCCTCACATTAACTATAATATTAATTAATTAATATATAAATAATTAAATATTAAATATTAGATATTAATTAAATAATTATATAGTATATTATATAGTATATAGTAATTTGGCCTTTGACTTTTTCTTATTTTTTTTTGTTTTTTATACTTTTATCTCTCAACATTTGAAACTTTCTAAAGACTTTATAATCAAGTTTTACGTATTTAATTTTATGTAAGGTACTGTTTTTTTTCAGAGGTAAAATGTCTGTACTATGCGGACCACATCTGCAGACATCTGTTGCAGAAGAGATGGACCAAACCTCTACAGTCAGCATGAAGAAGAGTGTTTATTTTTTAACTTCTGCAAGCTGCTAACAAATTTATGAAATTTAACATCTAAAATTAGCAAAATACCACCAAATTTATGAAATTTAACACCTAAAATCAGCAAAATACCACCAAATTTATGAAACTTAACACCAAAAATCTTCAATATACCACCAAATTATGAAATTTAACACCTAAAATCAGCAAAATACCAACAAATTTATGAAATTTAACACCAAAAATCTGAAAAGTAACACCAAAATTCAGCAATAAATGTCATATTATTGACGTTTCAGGGAGTACCGGAACTCTTCTGACATGAATAGTGTAACTGGATAATCTACCAACGGTCTGTAATATTTGTCATCGCATCGCGACGCGACGAATACGATCATGTGATATGCAAATGTAAATGCATTTCCGGGGATTGATAGACTTATGAGACTTAATCATACTATAATTAAGTCAATGCATGTAATTATATAACAAAACCGTGATTTAGTTGTATAGAATTACTTGATAATTTGCCATTTTTCACAAAATATACGTTGACACAGATTTTCGTGCTCGACTAACAGTGACCTACAACCATGGGAGCGGCGCCACTTCAACTTTGAGACCACTTATGATCCATAGTATACTATTACCACTGATGACATTACTTCTATCATCGCAAGATTTCACACTTATTGTTTGTATATTGCTATACAACAAGAACAACATGATGCTAGTTTTAGGGACCGTGAGGCAATGCGAAAGGAACACCAAATACATGGTGTGATGATGCAAACTGAGGTAATGTTGACCTGAAGGAGTTCTAGAAATTACTTTGAACAACCATGGAAAAACTTGTTGCCCTGAAAATGGTCAAGACTGCCACCATCACTCTCCTACTCAGCTAAATTGTTTCTGATAAACATACTTTGGAGATAAAAAATTATTTATTGTAATAATATTGACTTTTTGGTATAAAATATATATTTTTTTATTATATGTAACGCATTCATTATATTTTTAAACAGAGAATTATTTATTTTATTAGTCCTTTTAACAAATAAAGATATAGGTATAAGATCAAATAAAAAAATAATTTTGCCTAATAAAATAAGAAGTGATTTAAACTTTATTTTTTATATCGACGGCTACAATGGAAAACTAGGAAAAAAGACGAGTGCAAGGACAATCTTGGAAAACCCTATTTGTTGACTGTCTCTCTGTACATGCATATTCCCCCCTATATTTTTCATTTCATAACTTTTTTATACATTATTTTTTTTTAAATTACACTATAAAATATTATATTTTTTATCTTTAATCTGAATACCCTATTCCTATATAAAATATGATTAAAAAACTCAAAAAATTATGTTGTATTTCTATATTCTACAACATTTTTGTGCTGAATGTTTTGTATTAGATTTTTGTAATATATTTATTGTGCTAGATTTTTTGTATTGTATGTTTGAGAAAAACAAAAGAGTGAGGATTTGTGTTTTAGGACCAAACCCATTCTTCTTACTTATAAGTAATGTTAGATGTCATCTCTATAATTTTTCTTAGGTTACTTAGGCAAAACCCACTTTTTAGTGGATCTTCCCCCTAAAGATATATTTAAATAATGGAAAACGGCGATAGAACATAACCATGTCGGTACAACACCATTGGTAATTCTTCCGTGAACAATCATTTGCTGGTATTGATATGCGAACTGCTTTTAAATTTCATTGACAATATCTTGGTAATATCCTTTGATAAATTATCGGGTAACTTATTTACCCACACCATGTTTTACGACGTAGTATCACTGACGAATTACCGTCAACACCCCTTTTCACCTAGGGATCTTAGACGGATTCCTCTTTTACAAAAAACCCTCTATTTTGTAGTGACTAGATACAAATATTTTGATTTAGAATTATCGCGAATATAAACATCTACTAGACCAACAGCCTTTAACTTTATACACTTATTTAGTGTGTTAAGATTCATATTTCACTATCATCCGCTCCCTATACTAAAACATGAATCTACAAGATCAAGCTATTTAGGTGGACACTAGCTACTTACCAATTGTTTCTGTATCTCACTCTTTACATATAATCCATATTGAATTCATGATATCATATTTCATAAAATGTTTTGTACAAACAATCCAGAATCATAGAAAAACACCAATGAAGTTACCCTGTAGTTGCTTATGAGAGTATTGGTTAGATATTTTCTTAAGAATCACAATACCAATATTGCCGCCGACAAGATAGTCCATCTGACTCCATAAAGAAAAGTAATACTCCATTTAAGTTTGAATCTTTTTTGTTAGAAGAAGTCAAAATGAAAACAGAAATATGTTGACACAAAGCAAAAGAAGATGAGGATGAAGAAAGGAATAATCTCTTTCCCAAACATTCCATCTAGTGTTTACATGTTGACTGTTTCCCAATGGCCCAAACCCCATATGTGTAGATAACTAGAAATATAGCACTAACCCCTTCACCACACCCCACCCCACCCCCACCCCCCAACACACATTCACAAACACTTGTACGGACACATGCACTACAAATACAAAACCCCACTAACTAATAAGGGAAACAAGTTCATGTTCGTAGTGGTATAGTAGTAGAATTAGAACAGGAAAAGTTGTACAAACTTTGGAAAAATCAAAGAATTATGGACGGATCTGAGAGAGGGTTAGCCAACTTTGATATTCAAGTTTCTTCCTTTTCAAACCCCATCCATGATCATATGGGCTTTTCACATTATCAAGATCACAACCACCATCCCCATGATCATCATCAGGGCCAGTTTTTGAGGTTTCTACCTCAGCCTCTATCTCTTCCCCACTTATCTCAACCGCCTCTCCACACCGCCACCTCCTCCTCCTCAGCCGCAGCTGCCGGTTTCACCGCAGAAACATCCACCGTTCATAGAGATTCTTGGCAAAAAGAACAGGTAGATCAAGTCCCATCATCATAATATCATGATCCCCTTATTGTAATCAATAATATTCTTCAAAAAAATCTGTTTATTTCTCTCTTTGTAATCCTTTTTGCATGTTCTTGGTATCTATATATATATATATATGCACAAAGATTAACTCATCTTTAATTAATATGTATAGGTCGGAAGCATGGATCCAAAAGCTGTCAGTGAAGAAAAATGCACGGATGATCACAATTCATGGTTTTGATCTTACTCAATCTTTTTTGTTATTATATAATTAGGGTTTAACCTCAACAAGAAAAGGTTTCAAGAAACTACAGTTTTGTTTACTTATTCCATCCCACTTTAGGTTCATACACAAGAGCATCAAATTACCAAAAAAAAAAAAAAGCTAAGAACTTTGTTAAATTTTACAAAAGTAGGTGTGACTATTTTCTAATATACATCATTATAAACACCTAGAGCTTGTGAGTTTGGATCAATATTCAGATATTACTCCGTGAACTACCAGAAGTAGACAAATTACAAAAGTTTTAGTTTCTTGGTGGATTCCAGTAGGCATTCCTGTAAGAAAATCATTATAAGTTTTTGTTTTTAACTCTACTGTGTGTTTTTGTGTGTGTGAGAGAAAGAGAGATGATGGTAGAGAGAGAAGCTTCTGTTTGTGCTTCCCCAGTCAGATTCTAACAAGATCTAGCTATATATATTTTAGAAGAGATTTCTACATAAAGTAAACTTTAAAGCATCTCTCAATCTCATTGTTATTGTCAGTATGTGATATGGGGAAGAACAGGAATCTTGAGACCTAATGATCACATAAATCCATTTGTATATTCATGAATCGTGCCCACCAAACTATCCAATATAGAGCTCCTATCTATCAATGCACACACACCAATAATGTTAAAACTTTTTTACTGTTAATCATAATGGAAGGTGGAGGAGCTCATCAAACCCTGAAAAGGGTAGGATGAAAATGAGAAGGAAGCTAAGAGAACCAAGATTCTGCTTTCAGACAAGGAGTGATGTTGATGTTCTTGATGATGGTTACAAATGGAGGAAATATGGTCAGAAAGTTGTCAAAAATAGCCTTCATCCCAGGTACTAACTTGATTACTTTTGTAGTTCTTTTAGCTTCCAGTAAGATTGATTATACCAAAATGATTTTGATTTTGTGTTCTTCACTTTGATTATTTAAAATTAGGATAACCATTTTGATAATTAATCAAACAACGGTTAGATCGATAATAATTTATACTGACAATGTGACCAACAAGACTAAAGATAAGGAATGGTAACTCGATCTCACCCTAGCTATTATTTATGTTGTTTCAAAACAATTTACAATACTCCGATTAAGATAAAAAGCAGTTGTTCATCAAGGTTGGACGAAGTTACTTTTTTGTTAAAGTAGAGCTGTTCTTCGCATCGCAATTAAAAGTTAGAAGTATGATCAACCAATGGATTATAGTTTTATAATTAAATCCAACTATTTCAAATTAAAATGAGTCAGTAGCTCTTCTTGATAATTTGATTGATTATGTACCAACATGGTTTTCATTATTAATTATGTATAATTCACTAGAAATCCATAAAATTGCACACGAATGTTGTTATGAGTTATCATAAATACTGAGTTAAAGAATTGTGGTGGCAAAGGTATAACATCCTAGGATGTGATTTTCCGGACATTTCAACATCGTAACAACACAAACTGATTATATAAAAGTAACTATAAGAAGAAATCAGTTAGATACAAACTGGAAAGCAAGGTTATACTTGTCCTTTTACATGTATGAAACAAACAAACGTACAGAGACCAAAGTGCTACCTAATTAATGATCGCATCATTTCAAGGCCAAGGTTCAGGTTCTTTCATTATTAACTGTTTGATAGTACAACAGTAAAAGGAATATAAAAAGCAAACCGACATACTGAAATATATCAGCCATTACGATATGTAATCATCTAGGTGAGAACACTTGACTTTTTTTTTCATAAGTATTTGTTACTTTTACACTCCATAAGCTAAGGATCTAGGAGCGTCTATATAATAATCAGGTTAATGTTCATATCCTTGTGTGTGCTTGTATGTGTATGACCTTGTTTCCATCAAAATGTAAGCCGGTTAAGTAATTTGATGTATTCATATATCCATTACAGTTAGCTAAGCCTAACTCCTCAAATATGTATGGGTATACATACCAAATACCATATAAATCATCATCCATCAAAGCTCTATCTTCTATGGGTTAGGTTAAACATTGCATATTGTGTTTTTAAGTTTTAGTTTCAAGCGGTTACGTCGTTTATTGCTTTGTTTATCATAAATAAGGCTCTTATTTCTTTCATGTAGCTAAGTAATCTGTCAACGTTCAGTATATACTTACAAGTTATTTAAAGTTTAATTCAACAATCGTTTCCACCTTCTCCCGACTTGCTTCGTCCTTCATCCCTTCGTCCTTCATCCCTCTAGTTTCATCCAGTTACCTTCACCAGCAAAAGGTACCTTTTACGAAGGTTCAAAACAAGTGATCCAACAACCATCAACTAGTTATGTGTTCCGTTCGTCATTGGCCACACTTTGATTGCCTTAATAATTACTAGAAATTTGTAGAATGAGTCTACTTTCACAACACAAAACTGCTTGAGAGCACAACTTGACCAAAGTTGGTGTGGGGGAATTCTCATAATCACAAGGTAAAATAATAGTAAATTGTGTTGAGCCTTAAGGATGATGTGTTTTACCTTGTTGCAAATAGGAGTAATATGCACACACACACATATATGTCATTCATTCCTCTAGACTTTATGTTTAACTTTATATTGATGACTGTCGAAATGGGCGCACCACCAACCTTTGATTGCGTACTTTGCACTTTGTTGTGTTAAGTCACACAATATGGTGTAGCCGTATTTGATTAAAAAACACATGGAATGCCAAGTTGCTCGAATGAGTGAACGTGTTGGGCTTGTGCCTCCTTATATTGTCACACTTGATTGCAGCAATACGACACGAACCAACATACTTGTTCCATTCATTCTCGTGGTTGGGCTGAAGTGTTGCACATGTTTAAATTGAACTACACAACTCTTCAAATGGTGACACAAGTTTGGTGTGGACCATCTTGGTGGCGTTTCTAGAAGATGTCATTACCCTTTAGTGACTATTTGGACGCCCACTAATTACCCTTGTGCACTTTCAGCCAAACTGGCCGTTGAAACACTCCTGAAATTCTGTTCTTTCTTATACCACTTTTATAATCATGTTCATATGATCTTTAGGTTACAAAGATTCTTCAGGACCGAACACGGTTTATAATTGTCCTTCCAAAGTATTTTGCAAGTAACTGTGTTAAACTGATCAGTGAGAGCGAAATGGTTTTAGTAACATAAATTCGCCTTGAAATAATTCATAGATTGCATTTTTCATCTTGGTACACTTTAACCATTATTTTAGGACCCCGTAGCGAACAGTTTTTTGTTACATTGGATCATACATAATCATTAGGGACATATGAGCTAACAAATCACCATATTTCCATGGATTAAATGTGTCCCCAATGAAAAAACATGCCTAAAACAAGCTCACTTTAAAAAGAATAAAAACTCCCAAAACCACATATTGCAATAAAACAATAACAAACAAAAATAACATCATTCATATCTTAAACCTAAGGTGACACAAACAACAAATCACTCCACAAAACAAATGAAGTTGAATTAAGCTATATGTGCCCTCTTATGTGGATTTGAGAACTAATAAAGATGGAATGAGACTAGGCACGGTAATCAAGTACATTTTGGTGTTTTAATTACTTTTCAATTTCTGGAGTTGATAATTAGTCTGCTAGAGTTTGCAGGTTCAAACCTCGTAATGTCCCTTTACATAAGGTTAGGTGCTTTAAATGGAATCACTTTTTTAGATATTCATTAAACCTTCATTTCTTTGAATAGTTCAAACCGAATAATATTAGCTGATTAAAACTTATAAATGGGGCAATTCCAAGATTTCTTCAGTTGTAAAAATCTAATGATATGCCTTTATATGTTGGCCGGTATGAATTAAAAAGCAAAAAAGTCACTTTTTGGGACATGAAAAAGGTTCTTCATCTAACTCTCTTTTGCTTCAATAACAATATCATGATTACATCTTTATTCACTTCCTTTACAAGTTAAAGGTTGTTCTTTTTCTTGTTTGCTACAGAAAGTTACTTTAATGTTCATCAATACTGTTGGAAAACCCCAACAAGTGAATATATCAGCTTAAAAAACATAAACGTTAATAAAAGTTACATGCGATATTACTTTTAAAAAAAAGGAAGCTTTATAATATACAACACACATATTGGAATATGGGAACAAAATATCTAGGCTTTCCACACTACTGTATAAAGGAGAGGTATCACCAATGGCCTATACCAAAGCATATCTGTCGATAAACAACCATAAAAATGGTTTGAGTAATCTCATTTGCGACTGATTAGTGACGGACTACACTAAGGTATCACATACAAACAACTATACCGACGGATCACTGACTAGTTTTATAAGGTTGTCTAAAGTGATGTTTCCTATGGACAAGTCTGAGAGGGAATCCAATCCTAAATCTTCATCCAAAAAAATAGTGACAAATTACGGATAGATGGACCGTAGGCACACTCTTCCTAACAAAAATTACTAAAATGCACATTTCCCTCCAAACGATAAATGTCGGTTTGACGACGTCAAACGATATCGTTGGTAATCTCTCGGTAATTACTAAATGGGTTACTTAATTAACATTTAATTTTTTTAGGGTTTGATCAAGGTTCATCGGTATTCATCAATTGGAAGCATCCGTCAGTAAAAGTCCGTCAATGATACCCCTTTGTTTAGAAGTTTCATATCCAGTTATAGGGTTTTTGCATAAAAACACTTGTCGGTCCGTTTTATACAAAATTGCAAATAAACTCTTTCGTCCATTTGATCAAGGTTCATCGGTATATAAAAGAAATCACTTACCGGATCCAAGAGATCTAAGAAGTCTACAAAAAAACAAGAATTTAACAAGAAAATTATGTTTGTGTATGTGTGTGTATATATATTTATTTTTTGGTATGTAATTTTATTCTTGATTTTTTTTGTTCCTTTTGTTATGAACTAGCAGGAGCTACTATCGCTGTACACACAGTAATTGCCGTGTGAAGAAGAGGGTAGAGAGATTATCCGAGGACTGTAGAATGGTAATCACAACATATGAAGGTCGACACAATCACTCTCCTTGTGATGACTCAAATTCATCAGAACATGAATGTTTTACTTCATTTTAATACATAAGCTCAACTTTGTGTTCCACTCAAGACATCGATCAATGAAGTACTCCGTGTTTATGTACAAGTTACTTATGATCAATCTCCATCTTCTTTGGTTTAAAGATTGAGTATTTATTTGTGTAGTAGTAGCTTATTTCCATGGTTGATCGTCTTGCAGGAGTTATATTCTATAAGTTTAAGACCATTACCATCTTTGTAAATTGTAATCTTACGCCCCTAGCAGCTTGCAAGCTAGTGTGTCTCGTTTGATGAATTATGTCGTTCAAAACAAATTTTGTACAAGGGTTATCAAGTTAACTTATTTTTGTTATTGAAGCAAACTATTTTTCTTTGAGCGATTTGGCTAAACAGAGCATTCGCTAAAGTTTTTTGTGGCTTCGAGGGGGCGGTGTCCTTATTAGAGAAACCGCCAATATCCAAGTCTGGGAGAGAGACATTTAAGCGTTCAAGCGCCTGCTGATAGTCCGGGTCAAGCCCGATGACCTCACAGTTTCGAAGGATATGATCCTATAGTTCCCAAGACTGAGCTCTAGACGCCACAAAGGCATAAGCCCCAAAAAACTTTGGCGAATGCTCTGGTTAGCAAAATCGCTCAAAGCCTGGGAGAAGCTTTTGATTTGTCATCCCGCCAGAAGGCGGTGTTTGAGTGCTTGAAAGGTCCCCATGCTCAGGAATTTTTGACCGTTATACCAATTGAGGGGTTGGGACAATGTATGTCTGCAGTAGAATATAGAGCCATTCTCAAATACTGGTTGATGATCCCTATGTACCCGGAAGATGAAACTTGCCCGATATGTCGTAAAGTGTATGGATAAATACAGGGAGCATGCAGTTCACTGTAAAGAGCTCACTGGGTCCAAATATCGGCACGACTGGGTGTGTAACATCCGTCGAAAAACGGGTTTTCAAAACCCGCTTCGTTTATTAATCGAATAGTCAGTTATAATTTTCGTTGCATATATATTGTTCATTTTAATTTTAAACAATCCATAATTAATAAACATTTTAGAATTTAAAAACTATAATTAATAAATAATAAAAACAAGTGAAGAAAAAAATAAAAGGAGGCTGCCGGGTTTCGAACCCGGGTCAGCCGCTTCAACAAACAAACACTACACCACTCCGCCACATGACTCCTTTGTGAAATTACTGAAACAAATAATACTTAAATTAAAACTCGAATTCAAAACCGGACTTCAGCGCGGCAGAACTCGCAATCACCGGAAAATCCGGCAATCCGCGAGTTTAGCCATTTTCCTTTTGACTATAACGCTATAACCGACTTCGACATCGGTTATAACCGACGTCTAACAGTCAATTGCGGTCGTAACCGCGGAGAAACTTTGACCACGAATCAAGACCAAATTCGGACTCAATACATTCTGTTTCTTCCTTATAAATACCCACCCAAACCTCTGGTAACCTTTTCGCTCAAAATCGCACAATCTATCGAAGCTCTAGCACTCGCCGGAGATATTTTACAGTCGCCGGAGTTTCACCAGAAAACCGAGACTTACACCAAATCGGTAAATTTCTCGACTCTTTTGTTTGCAATCCATTATTAGACAAGTATTAACATAAATAGTTCAACCAGAATCCGTCTCAGACAACGTTGCCGGGAATTCCTGCACTCGCCGGAAAATCACTGGAAATTCCGAAGTCTCACTGTCAACCGGTACAATCATCTAAACCCCCTGATATCACTTGTTCAGTAACTTAATTTCACAACTCGTAGATCAAAACTATCAATTGATTCACTCAGACGAAAGTCACCAATCAGAGCCGACGACTCTTGCCGGAAATCTGAGAAAGACATTTTGATCTGTACATTTAACTCCGTAACCCTCTTTATCCTTTTCATTCCAATCAATTATATGTTCGATGACCGATTTAAACAAGAACAGTCGGACATCTTTGTTCTGTGTCCTTATAAATGAAGAAGACGAAGTCGAACATGTGTATAAGTTTAATTAAAACTGAATATATAACCGGGTTAGACACACAGTCCAGCGGTGGACTGTGTGCAATCATAACACGCACGTCACGAGTTCGAATCGCACAACGTACCGACTTTCAGAAATAAAACCAATATTTTTAGAACTGAATCAGAACAAGTCACAGTATGTTTATAAGAGTAATATAATCCGTGAGTTAAACAGATTAGACACACAGCCCAACTGGTTGGGCTGTGCGCATACAAACCGAAGGACCCGAGTTCGACTCCGGGTCCCTGCAACCGGTTCGGCCATTTTAAATCTTTTAATATAAACCAAATAAAATAACAATTTATTTAGTATATATATATAATTAAAACAGAGAATATTTCGTGTTAGACAGGTAGCTCAGTTGGTAGAGCTGCGTGCACGCGTACGAGAGGTCCCGGGTTCGAACCTCACTCAGCGCATGAATAAACTGAATCCGACCGGTCAACGGTCAACGGTCAAAGTCAAAAAGTCAACATTTTTATATTTTTTATTTATTTATTTAATCAGAAAATTATTTAAAAATACTTAACAATAATATTTTTAAAAGTTAGAAAATGTCCTTAAACTCACAAAAACAAATCTAAAAATCCTATTAAGATTATGAATTAAAAGTATTAATCTCAAATAAAATCCATTTATTTACCGAACCATTTCGTTATTATGTTAGGTTAGTTTTCCTCGTCGATCAAATCTCAAAACTCGTGCGCATCCAACGTCATCAAAAGAACGCACCCAATGTGAGTGAATCTCTACAAATTCCCCGTTTTAACCACGTTTTGGGGTGTATCATGTGTCGTACAATTCTGTTATTATACAAATATAAACACTTGTGCATACATCATATCTGTGATCAAATGTGTATCAATGTGTACCAATTGTTGTGTGAATTATGTTTAGTTTGGATTTATCATTTTCAGTGCAAGCATTTCATTAGGCCCATCAGCTCCCCGTGGGATACGAGTTGAGTATCAGGTGCCTCATTCGATCGGCTCCGTTTGATTGAGCCTTGATCTCACATATATCATCATTCATGTCATTCGATCGGCTCTGTTTGATTGAGCCTTGATCTCATATACATCATCACTTATGTCATTTACTCATCCAATGTGGTTTGTGTTTGTTATATATATATGTTTGCTCACATGTGATTATTGCACAAATTTTCAATATTAAATACAACAAGAAGTTAATAACAATGTTTTATCAAGGTTCACTCGCCAACTTTTGTTGACCCAAAATATCCCCCGTTTTACACATGATACAGGTGATCCAGTTGAGGCAAGAAACACATAGGAAGGCCTAGAAGAATAAATCAGTTTAGGCTTTGGATTTTTTACTTAGTTTCATTTCCTTGTAATTGTATGGATTTGATTTGAACATTTAAGTTGTAATTTGAATTTAATAAATATGAAACATTTTAGTAAACATCATGAGCTTTGATGATAACCCAATTATGCCCCGACTCTTATTCCGCTGCGGGTCGAGGTGTGACAGATTGGTATCAGAGCCATGACTATAGGGATATAGGATAGGTTATTAGACCCTTAGAGCCTATACTATAGTTGATTAAAAATTTTAAATTGTTTATGTGTTACATACAAAATTCATGATGTTTATATGCTTTATGTTTATTGTTACATTCAATGTTATGCAAGCATGTTCATAAGTACATATTATTATACAATGCTCATCATGAATCATATCCTCGTAAACATATCATATCCATGAGAGCACACACCTCACAATTCCCATGATTTTTGCAACGATTTTTGTATTTTTCAAATCACATCAAAGTGAGTTCTCATGACGGGCATGTAGTAACTGGAAGGGTACGAGTACCGGTAGTCGGAACGTCCTGTCTAGGCTTGGCATTCGTATAAATCCAAAATAAAGGACCAGTTTGCCTACCTGGGGCTAACGATGAGAGTACGAAGGACCTATTAGGCCAAAGCATGCTATACCAAACGTCGTGTGAGCTAACCCCACTTTGAGTTGTCATTGTGTCTATACCTGGACACCCTCCTACCATACATCTCGCAATCATATTTCATGGTTTTCATTCGGGTGATACGAGTGTTAAACCGCCAACACCAATGTGAATCCTACTAAGCCAATAGTCATGGGGGCCCACATGACTATACAGGCGATGGTATGGGGGACATTTGAGGCCCAAACATGAGCAAACCCAAGACATCCTATGGATGTAGTTGCATTATTGATAATTATGTTATTTTTTTATTCTTTTAACGACACATGACACCTAAAAACTTCTTAAACTCACAATCTTCCTATGTATGTACCGATGTCGGCTAGGCAACTACGTGGAGGTAGAAAGTCAGGAAGATCAAACGAACGCTTGGCCACCCAAATTGCAAAACAAATGGCCGCAGTGCTTCCTGACATCAATTGCTTTGGGTAATCAGAATTATTTTTGTCTCTATTTAGAGTTTTATGTCTTGGAAATTCAAGTCCAACAAGCTCTCACCGCGAATCCCATCAACCCTCCCAATCAAGAAGACCAGAACGTCGACAACCCTCCCTCCAAAAAGTGCTCCTACAAACACTTCAAATCTTGCGATCCCCCAAAGTATGAAGGGACCGAAGGTGTTACTGCTCTCCTCCACTGGTTTGAAGAAATGGAGAACACCTTCCTCAATTGCGATTGTCCCGAGGATCGCAAGGTACGTTACGCAACTGGGAGACTGTTTGGGGTAGCCCTTACCTGGTGGAACACAGAAAAGGGTAAGAGAGGAGTTGAAGATGCCATGGCCTTAACATGGGAAGAGTTAAGGGAAATCATGACAAGACGCTTCTGTCCAAGAAGCGAAATCAAAAAGTTGGAAGATGAATTCCACTCGTGAAAACAAAAGGAAGGAGATCATACTTCCTACAACAAAAGATTTCTCGAGCTGAACCAAATGATCCCCAACTTGTTCACCCCAGTGTACCGCTTAGTTGAACATTACATTCGAGGCCTCCCCTCGAAAATCAGTTCTAAGCACTTCGCCTGCAACACTTGAAGCCGCAATGGAACTAGCTACCGAACTTACCGAGAATCGCATCCGAAACGGCAAATTTAAGGATGAGAAAAAGAAAGCCCCCATTGAGGCCCAAACTCCAAACCATTCCATCTCCTCCTTAAGGTTTGCTGGTAAGAGGAACGAAACAGCAGAAATTTTGCCGTCACACACACAAACTCTCCTATCACTGCCGCACCAATTACCCAAATTGCTCCCTCAGCTACACCATTTAAAAAGCCATACACCGGCCCATACCCAAAATGCAACCGTTGTCAATACCATCACCTCCCAGAAACTCCTTGCCAACATTGCACCAGCTGTGGCCGTGCGGGTCACACCATCCAAACTTGTCGCACACTTCAACGGATGAACCGCAATCAACCCTCAACCCAAACCCACCATCAGATAGTGGGTCAAGCCCAACAACCTTTACTCCTACCACCTGCACAACATATAGCCCAATCTACTACCAACCCAACTACCCCATGATGTAACCCATGCGAGCATGTTACAACTGTGGAGACCCAAACCACTTCAGGAACACATGTCCATGCTTGGTGAACATCATCCATGCCCAAGCTCAAGCAAATCCGGTAAACCAAGCTAACCAAGCTCCTCCACCTGCTAGAGGAAGAGCTTTCAACATCAATGCCAACCAAGCTAGGGCTGACAACAACGTGGTTAACGGTACGTTTCTCATCAATGGTAGTTATGCATCCATGTTATTCGATATTGGCGCGGATAAGAGTTTTGTGTCCTTAGAATTTGAACCTATCCTCAACCAAACTCGTGATAATCTCATGGAATCTCTAACGGTGGAAGTTGCTGACGGAAAACCAGTCTCATTAAACTCTATTATACGAAATTATACCCTCACTCTAAACGATCACGATTTTCCAGTTGACCTCATTCCTATGAAGTTGGGAAGTTTCGATATTATAATCGGTATGGACTGGCTCAGCCAACATCACGCTGAAGTGTATGCCGCGAAAAGTTCATTCGCATTCCTCTTGCAGACGGTCAGACCCTACGAATCTTTGGAGAAACCCCTTCGAAAGGACTCAAATTAATGTCCTGCCTTCAAGCCCGAAAATTTCTCCGCAAGAACTATGTCGCATTCTTAACTCATGTCGTCAAAAAGGGAACCAAGGAGAGGAAACTCGAAGACATCCCAGTAGTGAAAGAATTCCCACAAGTTTTTCCTGATGATATTTCAGGACTTCCTCCCGTGAGAGAGAAGTCGAATTCCGCATCGATCTTATACCGGGCGCTACACCAGTCGCAAAATCTCCTTATAGGTTAGCCCCATCCGAAATGCAAGAGCTGGCCAGTCAACTGCAAGAGTTGACTGACAAAGGATTCATACGTCCTAGCTCCTCGCCTTGGGGTGCACCTGTTCTTTTTGTGAAGAAGAAAGATGGAACGTTTCGCATGTGTATCGACTACAGAGAACTCAACAAGTTAACGGTTAAGAATCGCTACCCACTACCTCGCATCGATGACCTCTTAGACCAACTTCAAGGCGCCACCTGTTTTTCAAAAATCGACCTTCGTTCTGGTTATCATCAACTCAGAGTACATGAAGAAGACGTCCGAAGACCGCCTTCCGAACTCGTTATGGTCATTACGAATTCATGGTCATGTCGTTTGGTTTAACCAACGCCCCAGCTGTCTTCATGGATCTATGAATAGGGTATGCAAACCCTACCTCGACCGATTTTGTCATAGTCTTCATCGACGATATTCTTATCTACTCCAAGTCTAAATCCGATCACGAGCGACACCTTCGACTCATCCTTACACTCTTAAGGACCGAAAAGCTCTACGCAAAGTTCTCAAAATGTGAATTCTGGTTAGGAGAAGTACAATTCCTCGGACATGTCGTCAATGACAAAGGAATTCACGTTGATCCTTCAAAAATCAAGGCAGTGCAGTGTCACACCCCGACCCGCAGCGGAAAAGGTGATCGGGGCATGATTGGGTTATCATCAAAGCTCATGACATTTATTATAACGTTTCATATTCATTAATACAATTTAATGGGAAATATACAATCATAATTACATCATGTCCTAAACATCATTCTAGACTTCATTGTTTTCTTCTAAGGCATTTCCTATGTTTTCCTTGCTTCATCCTGTTCACCTATATCATGTGTAAAAATGGTTTTGGATCAACAAAAAGTTGGCGAGTGAATCCTATGAAAAACATTTGAACAAGTTTATTGAAATGATTATAAAATAAAGTGCACAACCACACATGAGTAAAAATAGATGTAAACTTATTCACCAATCATTTAATATTAAATAATGCACACACATACAATAATGGATTTGTTTTGAGGCACGCGTTGCTCAACTCGTCTCCCACGAGGAACTGATGGGCCTAATGAATGATTTGCATACAACTTGACATTATGAAATACATAACTATAAACAATATATACATTCTAAGTTTAGATCACAATATGGTATGGCACAAGTTTAAATAAACGAGTTAATTTTTGTGACACATGACACACCCCAAAACGTGTAATTAAAAAGGGGAGTTGTAAGATTCACTCACATTGGGTGCGTTCGGTTGATGATGTTGAATGCGCACGAAGTTGGTTTTAACCACGAGTGAAACTAACCTAGATAATGGCATAATGGTTCGGTAAGTAAGCGGATTTTATTAATCAATTTTAGTTGGATTGTTGGATGTATTTTTGTGAGTTTAAGGCTATTTTCTAACCTCAAAAATGTTATTTTTAAGTATTTTTAATGTAAATAAATAAATAAAAGTAATAAAAAAATATTGATTTTTGACTGTTGACCTGTTGACCGTTGACTTGTTGACCGATTTTATTGTATAATTGTGTAAGCGGTGAGGCTCGAACCCGAGACCTCCCGTTCGCGTGCACGCAGCTCTACCAACTGAGCTACGTGTCTAACCCGAAATATTCTGTTTTAATTATATTTATATACTAATTGAATTAATCCGAAAATCATTTATTTCAAAAACGATTTTAATGACTCGCTCGGTGCACTCCACAGTCTCGAACCCGGGACCTGTAGGTAGGTTAACACACAGTCCATCGCTGGACTGTGTGTCTAACTTGGTAAATACTCTGATTTTTATTATACTTATATACAAACTACATTATTTCATTTCTGCCTTATATAAAAAGTTTGATAATTGTCCGAACCGGTGCGGTAGTCTGGACTCGAACTCGTGACATGTGATTTAAACGTTCACACAGTCCACCACTGGACTGTGTGTCTATCTTGGTTATTATTCCGGTTTTTATTAAACTTAACATCTATTGCAGTGAATCCGGTTCGGTTAAAAAAAAGAACATTTTTATTAAGGCGAGTGTGCGTGGGACAAGAATCGAACTCGGGACGTATGCGTTTTTATTTGCACACAGTCCACCGCTGGACTGTGTGTCTAACCCGAGATATATCTTGATTTTAATTAAACATGTACAATACTGAAACTTCGTCTTCTTCGTTAGACTTAACCAGAATCGGAGTCTGACTGGTTCATCAATTTTAATCAAGTTTCTTTAGGGTGTTGTGATTAAGATTAATAAAAAGAACGAGAGATTAAGTGTAAGGTATACCGAACAGGGCTCCTCTGTTTCGCCGGCGAAACTCCGATGTCAGCAGGTTATTCCGGCGACGTGTGTCCTGCGACAGAGGGTCTTCAGGGAGCTTGATATGAGTGTGGGTGGCTTCGGTATGAGCTCTGGGTGTTCAGTAAGGCACAGAGGTGAAAGGCTCGGTTTTCCGGCGAGTTGCAGAAATTCTCCGGCGAGTGAATTTACGTCGGGAAAGAGTGTGATTGTGAGCGAAAAAGCTAACAGGGGTTAGAGGGGGTATTTATAGGGCAGGACATCGACGAATTTAGTCCGTTTTCCGTCTTGATTCGTCGGTCAATAAGTTTTCGGCGGTTATGACTTGCGTCGCGGGTTCAGACGTCGGTTATAACCGATGTAGTAGTTAAGGCTTCGGTTTAAAACAGAAGAAACCGTCCAATCTCGGCGAAATCGTCGGGATTTCCGACGACTGCGATTGGGCGCGTCGGTTTTGAATTTGAGATTTAGGTTATGTATTAATTGTTTCTAATAATGAACAAAAAACACAAGTGGCGCAGTGGTTGGATGGATGAGTGTTAAGGCTTTGCTGAATTCGCTGGCTGACCCGGGTTCGAAACCCGGCAGCAGCCTTTTATTTTTATTTCCTTATTTTAAATACTTTTTCAAATATAAATTATATATTCCAATATACTTATTAATTATGTATCGTTTAAAGTTAATTTGGGCATTAAATACGCCACGAAATTTTTAACTGATTGTTCGGTTAATAAACGGAGCGGGTTTGGTAAATCCGATTTTTTTGACGGATGTTACATGCAGGAATGGCAAGCGCCACATACCCCTACTGAAGTTAGGTCATTTCTTGGTTTGGCTGGCTACTACCGACGCTTCATCGCCAATTTTTCCCGTATTGCTGTACCACTCACGGCCTTGACTCATAAAGGAAAACCCTTCATATGGGGACCTAAGCAGGAAGAGGCCTTCCAAACTCTAAAGCAAAAACTCTGTGATGCACCTATCCTCACACTCCCTGAGGGTTATGATGACTTCGTGGTTTATTGGACGCGTCAGGGCAAGGACTAGGCTGTGTACTGATGCAAAGAGGAAAAGTGATAGCCTATGCTTCTAGGCAACTCAAAATTCATGAAAAGAATTACACCACCCACGACCTGGAACTTGGAGCCGTTGTGTTCGCTCTCAAGATATGGAGACATTACCTCTACGGTACCAAGTGTGAAATATACACTGACCACAAGAGCCTCCAACATATCTTCAATCAAAAGGAGTTGAATATGAGGCAAGGAAGATGGGTCGAACTTCTTAACGACTACGACTGTGATATTCGGTATCACCCTGGCAAGGCAAACGTGGCGGCTGATGCGCTCAGTCGAAAAGGTTATGCAAACTCTATCCATTTTCTATGTTCGCAAATCATAACCGACATCAAAGATCGAATCCGAGAAGCCCAACATGTATCTGTGACAGAAAATGATGTACGCGATGAACTGTCATGCGGAGCTGAACTCAAAATCGAAACCAAATCCGACGGCATCCTATACTATTTAAATCGCATATGGATTCCTGATCGCGACAACCTTCGTGATTTCCTTATGAATGAGGCACACAAAACACGGTACTCTGTACACCCAGGAGCCGACAAGATGTATCAAGACCTACGATACACCTACTGGTGGCCTGGCATGAAAAGGGACATCGCTGTTTTTGTTTCCAAGTGCCTTACCTGTTCCAAAGTAAAAGCTGAACATCAAAGACCTTCAGGACTTCTAGTCCAACCCGAAATACCTGTGTGGAAGTGGGAAAACATAACCATGGATTTCATTACCGGGTTACCTCGCACCTCCAGTGGGTATGACACTATATGGGTAATCATTGATCGTCTTACAAAATCAGCTGACTTCATTCCGATCCGCGAGACTTCAAAAACGAGAAGTTAGCCCGTATCTACATCAGCGAGATCGTAAGCCGTCACGGTGTGCCTTTAAGCATCATTTCAGACCGTGATGGTCGTTTCACTTCACGAACATGGCGAGCCGTACAAGCCGCCTTGGGTACACGATTAGACCTCAGTACCGCTTTTCATCCTCAAACTGATGGTCAATCTGAACGCACCATCCAAACTCTTGAAGACATGCTTCGAGCATGTGTCATAGACTTCAAAGGGAATTGGGACGCTCATCTACCATTAGTTGAATTTTCGTACAACAATAGCTACCATTCAAGTATCGGCATGGCTCCTTTCGAAGCTTTATATGGTCGTAAGTGCCGATCTCCAGTATGTTGGCACGAAATTGGAGAAGCACAAATCACCGGTCCAGAATTAATTCAAGAAACAACAGACAAGATCCATCAAATTCGAAACAATCTTCTAGCGGCACAAAGTCGTCAAAAGAGTTATGCAGACAAACGACGAAAGCCCTTGGAGTTTAACATTGGTGATCAAGTACTTTTAAAAGTATCACCGTGGAAGGGAGTGGTTCTTTTGGCCAGAAGGGCAAGCTAGCACCACGCTACGTAGGACCTTTCAAGATACTCGGAAGAGTAGGACCTGTAGCATACAAGCTTGACCTACCAGAAGAGCTCAACAGAATTCATCCCACATTCCACGTATCAAACTTGAAGAAGTGCCTCGCCGATGAAAACCTCCATATTCCTCTTGAAGACATTCAAGTCACTGAATCTATGCATTTCATTGAAAGACCAGGAGAAATTATGGACTTCGGAGAGAAGCGTTTAAGACGAAGTCGTATTCCAATTGTCAGGGTACGTTGGGAGTCGAAACGAGGACCTGAGTTTACTTGGGAACGTGAAGACTCAATCGCGAGAAATGGCCGCATCTTTTTCCTGTTACCACTACTACTTAAATTTCGGGACGAAATTTCTAAAAGTAGGGGATACTGTAACATCCGTCGAAAAACGGGTTTCCAAAACCCGCTTCGTTTATTAATCGAATAGTCAGTTATAATTTTCGTTGCGTATATATTGTTCATTTTAATTTTAAACAATACATAATTAATAAACATTTTAGAATTTAAAAACTATAATTAATAAATAATAAAAACAAGTGAAGAAAAAAATAAAAGGAGGCTGCCGGGTTTCGAACCGGGTCAGCCGCTTCAATAAACAAACACTACACCACTCCGCCACATGACTCCTTTGTGAAATTACTGAAACAAATAATACTTAAATTAAAACTCGAATTCAAAACCGGACTTCAGCGCGGCAGAACTCGCAATCACCGGAAAATCCGGCAATCCGCGAGTTTAGCCATTTTCCTTTTGACTATAACGCTATAACCGACTTCGACATCGGTTATAACCGACGTCTAACAGTCAATTGCGGTCGTAACCGCCGGAGAAACTTTGACCACGAATCAAGACCAAATTCGGACTCAATACATTCTGTTTCTTCCTTATAAATACCCACCCAAACCTCTGGTAACCTTTTCGCTCAAAATCGCACAATCTATCGAAGCTCTAGCACTCGCCGGAGATATTTTACAGTCGCCGGAGTTTCACCAGAAAACCGAGACTTACACCAAATCGGTAAATTTCTCGACTCTTTTGTTTGCAATCCATTATTAGACAAGTATTAACATAAATAGTTCAACCAGAATCCGTCTCAGACAACGTTGCCGGGAATTCCTGCACTCGCCGGAAAATCACTGGAAATTCCGAAGTCTCACTGTCAACCGGTACAATCATCTAAACCCCCCTGATATCACTTGTTCAGTAACTTAATTTCACAACTCGTAGATCAAAACTATCAATTGATTCACTCAGACGAAAGTCACCAATCAGAGCCGACGACTCTTGCCGGAAATCTGAGAAAGACATTTTGATCTGTACATTTAACTCCGTAACCCTCTTTATCCTTTTCATTCCAATCAATTATATGTTCGATGACCGATTTAAACAAGAACAGTCGGACATCTTTGTTCTGTGTCCTTATAAATGAAGAAGACGAAGTCGAACATGTGTATAAGTTTAATTAAAACTGAATATATAACCGGGTTAGACACACAGTCCAGCGGTGGACTGTGTGCAATCATAACACGCACGTCACGAGTTCGAATCGCACAACGTACCGACTTTCAGAAATAAAACCAATATTTTTAGAACTGAATCAGAACAAGTCACAGTATGTTTATAAGAGTAATATAATCCGTGAGTTAAACAGATTAGACACACAGCCCAACTGTTGGGCTGTGCGCATACGAACCGAAGGACCCGGGTTCGACTCCAGGTCCCTGCAACCGGTTCGGCCATTTTGAATCGTTTTAATATAAACCAAATAAAATAACAATTTATTTAGTATATATATATAATTAAAACAGAGAATATTTCGGGTTAGACACGTAGCACAGTTGGTAGCGCTGCGTGCACGCGTACGAGAGGTCCCGGGTTCGAACCTCACTCAGCGCATGAATAAACTGAATCCGACCGGTCAACGGTCAACGGTCAACGGTCAAAGTCAAAAAGTCAACATTTTTATATATTTTTTTTATTTATTTAATCAGAAAATTATTTAAAAATACTTAAAAATAATATTTTTAAAAGTTAGAAAATGTCCTTAAACTCACAAAAACATATCTAAAAATCCTATTAAGATTATGAACTAAAAGTATTAATCTCACCGAACCATTTCGTTATTATGTTAGGTTAGTTTTCCTCGTCGATCAAATCCCAAAACTCGTGCGCATCCAACGTCATCAAAAGAACGCACCCAATGTGAGTGAATCTCTACAAATTCCCCGTTTTAACCACGTTTTGGGGTGTATCATGTGTCGTACAATTCTGTTATTATACAAATACAAACACTTGTGCATACATCATATCTGTGATCAAATGTGTACCAATTGTTGTGTGAATTATGTTTAGTTTGGATTTATCATTTTCAGTGCAAGCATTTCATTAGGCCCATCAGCTCCCCGTGGGATACGAGTTGAGTATCAGGTGCCTCATTCGATCGGCTCCGTTTGATTGAGCCTTGATCTCACATACATCATCATTCATGTCATTCGATCGCCTCCGTTTGATTGAGCCTTGATCTCTATACATCATCACTTATGTCATTTACTCATCCAATGTGGTTTGTGTTTGTTATATATATATGTTTGCTCACATGTGATTATTGCACAAATTTTCAATATTAAATACAACAAGAAGTTAATAACAATGTTTTATCAAGGTTCACTCGCCAACTTTTGTTGACCCAAAATATCCCCCGTTTTACACATGATACAGATGATCTAGTTGAGGCAAGAAACACATAGGAAGACCTAGAAGAATAAATCAGTTTAGGCTTTGGATTGTTTTACTTAGTTTCATTTCCTTGTAATTGTATGGATTTGATTTGAACATTTAAGTTGTAATTTGAATTGAATAAATATGAAACATTTTAGTAAACATCATGAGCTTTGGTGATAACCCAATTATGCCCCGACTCTTATTCTGCTGCGGGTCGGGGTGTGACAGGGTGCGGGATGCTTTGTGGGACATCTTAAGAAGAGCTGGGATTTCGGCTAAGAAAGAGGCCTCTGTGAATTTCCTCACGGACCCTATGGAAGGGAGATCTACTCTGCCACCAGCAGATCTTCTCCTCTTTGGCTAGGCTGGGGGAAACATGCTTGTGTAGACCTCCCGGGGGTTTCCCCTTTGGTTGGTTTATGGGAAAACGAGTTTGTAGCTGGGCAAGCGGCAAGAAAGGCAGAATCAAAGAAAGTGGATAAGCACGCCAAAGCTTGCGCAGAGAACCAGCATGTCTTTGTCCCTTTTGCCTTTGATACTTTTGGCTCCTTAGCGCCAGAAGCTATCCACTTCTTGACGAGGGTTCAACGGGTTGTCTACAGCAATTGTTCAACCCCAAGGGGGCAAGGGTTTGTATTTGGAAGGTTAGGGTTTGCAATTCAGAAAGGATTGGCGGCGCAGCTTGTTGCCCGGCTACCTTCTGTTTTAATGTAACTTGACAAGTTTTTTGGTTTATATATGAAAAGAAGTTCAATTTCTTTAAAAAAAAGTTTTTTCTTAGAAAGAAGACTAACAAAAAAAATATATATATATTGTTATAAAAATCACAAAACCAATGTCATGTAATTGAACCCTTCCACTTAATAGTAATGTCAGACAAGTGCGTTAACTGTTTCTATGTGATCATTAGAGTTCAAAGAAAAACACGTTATTTCGTTCTCAAGTTATGATTTATTGATGAGAAAAAAAAAGGAAAACTAAAACCGTGTTAGCATAAAAACAAGTTTGCTAGCTAGAAACCAAATGAACAAGTATAATTATTTTACTTTAATTTATATTTATAATTATAATAATAATATTAGTTTTTTTTGTATTGTAAATAGTAACTTCTGGTATGGTCATATAAATTTATAATTATGAATAAAACTAAAAGGATGCCTTGACTTGATGGATAAGGTGCATGCCTAAGAACTCAGAGTCGTGAGTCTGACTAGGTGTTGTCTCTCTTCAAACCCACTATGGTTGTAATCCCTAACTTATGATAATATTATTAATAATATCATTGTTATTCCTATGAATATTAATGTTATAATTTATAGCTTTATTTTACTTGAATGACATAATCATTACTACCAATAATAGTACATAAAAATTTAGAATATAAAAATATGAAATTTAACTTTGTATTATTCAATCGTTTAAGATGTTAGAATACAAAAACATAACTTTGTGTTATTAGTAGTATTATCATGTAAATATTTCATAGTTGTTAGGGAAATCTAAGTCTGGTAGTTAGGTTATGCCCGGTTATAGGTAACACGTCATGTGAAGAGGTGTTGTGAGATTAAATATGTTTCTATATATATATTTAATCTAGTAGTTTATTATCATTTATATAATATAAATCAAAATATATTAAAACCTATAATAATTAGTTGATAATTGTTGATGGACCGATTTACCCTAACTAACTAATTGAGTTTTCCTTTGGGTGTATATAAAGAGATTACAAGAGAGGGATTAGGGTTAGACATTCATAACATCACATCAAACCGTCCATCCTCTCTCTCCATTACTAAGAGTTCTTCAACCCTAAAAAAATAGGTATTACCATTAAGAACATACATTCTAAAGTCAATGACGAATGCACTCTTTGGGGAGGGTGGGCCTGTGCCCACCATCCAGCCCAAAGCCATAGTGTAATTTTCTATTTAGGTTTTAGCCCAAGTGCCCAGTTACATTTGAAAGGCCCAACTCCAAGTCTTTTAATTTTCATCCACCCCTATTAATTCTACTGTCATATTTTTGGAATTGTGATTGAAGCTTAAAAAAAAAAGGGTAAATGCACGGTACCCCTGATCGCGGGAGGGTTCTTCCTCCCCAAGCTAGCTTAGCCCCATAGCTGCCTGGCGGTTACTACCCAGCAGGATTATTCGGGCCGAGCTGGACTCGACCCCGCGTCCTCCCGTTTGGAATGGGTGAGGCTGGCCACTGGGCTGACACCCCGTGGTTAAAAGGAAACGGAACATATTCGAACTGGCGACTCATTCAAATGTAGTTTAGTTTTTTTTTCTTTTTTAATTATCTTTCATCAGACACTTTCCATATGCCAGTTAGCATAAATATTAATATGAAGAAAATTTGGTTGCTTCATATTTTGATGTGCTACATGTGTTGATGATGCTTTATGACTATTTAGTGGTTTTGGAGAAATATAAAAAGGTCGAAAACAATCCTCTAATCCTATGCGACTTATATTTTCATGTTTGTGCTATTCCCCTTCAGTTGCGATTGCCCTTTCTTTTTTCTCAAATTTATTGTTTTTTAAGTAAATAAGTATAAGTTTGTTTGTATGAATAGTTTACTTAATAATATGGATAAGTATAAGTTGCTTTAACCCAACCCATTTGGACCCGAGTTGTTTTGTCTCACCTTGTTTTAACAGAATGAATTTGTGTCCCTTGTCAAAAAAAAATTTCTGGATTTGCCATTGTGACTATCTAGTGGATTTGGGTGCTATTCCCCTTTTGTTTTCAGTTGCGATTGCCCCCTTTTTTTTCTCAAATTTATTGTTTATTAAGTAAATAAGTATGAGTTTGTTTGTATGAATAATTTACTTAATAATATGGATAAGTATGAGTTGGCTTAACCCTATCCATTTGGACCCGAGTTGTTTTGTGTCACCTTGTTTTAACACAATGAATTTGTGCACCCCGTAAAAAAAAATCCTGGATTCGTCACTGCCTAAAGGGGAACCAGATCAAGCTGACTAACATGTCGAACTCCATGGCTGCATCTGTATCTGGGTTCTCTGCTGGTCTGGCTGACGTGTCAGGTATTATTTACATGTTTTCCATTATGTTTATATAGAACTGATCAACAGCTGTGTCACTTCATGGTACCGTTTCCAGATGTATATATAGTGCTAGAGAATTGGGTTTTTGCTACCGTATTTTCGGTCATAAAACAGTGACATTTGCTCTTTTGCTATTGTTTTAACACTAAAAACTTGATAGAAAAACACAGTAGCAATTGCTCTATTGCCACCTATTTTCTACCGTTTTACTTTTTTGCTACCATTAGTTTGTCATCGTTACCACTTTTTGTCACCCATTTTGCTATCTCTTTGCTTTTTTGTTGCCCTCCTTTTATCACTGTTTTGCTACCGCTTTCATTTTGCAACTGCCATTTGCTACGTTTTCACCATTTTTTTACCTATTTATACTTGCTTCTTTCTACGATTTCTTTTCCATTTATTCTATGAACAACTTACAAATATAACCATGAAATAATAATGATAATAAACATCAAATTATCCTCATAATAACCATCCAAATAAAAACATCGAAAAAGCCAATTTAAAATTCATTTTTTTCTATAAAAGAAACACCAAATACCTACATACGTACACAATAGATACAACTTCAACTTCAGCTTTCCACTGTTATGCCATTTTCATCACAAATGCCCATATCTAAATCGCAAAACTTCTAAAACTCTTCGAATGTAGAACTTTTATTTCTCATTTTTTGTACTTGACCCAATTTTTGGGTTGTCGGGTCAATGTAAGTTGCCGGTTATGAAGGTGTAATTACTTTAAAACGACAGTTATTAAAAGAATTTAGAGACACAAGACTTACTTATCTGTGAAGGCAAATTTAGAGCCATTAGGCCGATAATGGCTCAGTAGGACAACTATATTACTACCTCTTGTGAATACCGCAATTGAAGTTCCTGAGATCAAATAAGTGTTGTAATACAAAACTAAAGAAAACATATACACAAAAATCAGAATGATAATCCACCTTAAAGGCTTGATGAAGACTAAACATTGTACCATTACTCATTATGGTCAATTCAGTTCCTAACAACATTGTGTGCATTACGTTAATAGATTTTAGCGAAAACCTACATAGCATGAGCAGTTTCTCTAGAAAGCATGATTGCATCAGCACCCTCTCTAACATCAATAGCGATGTCGGATAGCATATCAATTGCAACAATAACCGTTTTTTCGGGTTCGATTTCTCCAGTTTAGCTCTTTTTTTGCCCGTTTTAACTTCCTATCTCTCATTGAGCCCTGCAAATCACAAACTACTAAGTGCAATGCTGTAACCTAACAAAAATGACACAAAACTAAACGGAAACTATACACAGAAACTAGATGTATTTTGCAATACATCATCGACAGTTTGTAATTTTCAATAAAAGCATTCAGAATTCTGAATCAGTTTGATCCATTCACGAACCATGGAACCATTGATTAACATCAGAAGCCACTAAAAAGCAATCAAGGTCATTCAGGAATTACCTACAAGCAATTCATAATCGGTTCAAGCCATTCAAATTCCAATCAAGAAGCCGTTAAACAGGTTGTTCCAAATTGATCCAAGTCGTTCATAATCAATTTAAGAAGTTGTCCAAATTAAAACTTAGTCATAACGATCAAAAACGTTTTTGTTGAAGGTTATATTCTATCAAAAGTTGCAATCGGTTTACCGGTAAGTAATTTTCTGTTCAATTCACCACACGATTTCGGTTAGAAAGTATACAAATTGAAATTACTGGATTCAAAAGATTTGAAAACCGAAACTTTTGGTTGCACCTACATAGTTTTTAGGCATTTCGTTAAGACAGAAAAAAATCTATTTAAATTTAAACTTACAATTCAAATAAATGATGCATAATCACAAGAAGGCATCATGAAATAGTTAATCATAAGATTTAATGTTCGTGCAATTAAGGAAAGACTCCATATTCAATTAGAGCAGATCAATCACCCAATTATATATATACGGTTAGTCATATTCATTAATGTCGTGTGTCTTGGTTGTTATATATGTTGTCCATGCTGCTAATGACTAAAGGTTCAGTATATCTCAATATAATTGATTTTTTTTTGTTGAACTAGGAGCATATTTTGAAAGTCTTAAGTGTCCACTGTCCCATCTGTAATCAATTCGTTTATAAGTCCCAAACGTCGCATAACCATTCTTACTTTATATCTATAGTTGGTTTAGATTTGTTTATGCTCGTTTTCTAACACGTATGACAACCATATTACTACCACTTGTGAATACCGCAACTGAAGTTCCTGAGATCAAATAAGTGTTGTAATACAAAGCTAAAGAAAACATATACACAAAAATCAGAATGATAATCCACCTTAAAGGCTTGATGAAGACTAGACATTGTACCATTACTCATTATGGTCAATCCAGTTCCTAACAACATTGTGTGCATAACGTTAATAGATTTTAGCGAAAACCTACATAGCATGAGCAGTTTCTCTAGAAAGCATGATTGCATTAGCACCTTAGCGATGTCGGATACCTTTGCTAGAGTAGGTCTAGGATGAACGATCATGCTTTCAAGAATATCAATTGCAACAATAACCGTTTTTTCGGGCTCAATTTCTCCAGTTTAGCTCTTTTTTTGCCCGTTTTAGCTTCCTATCTCTCATTGAGCCCTGCAAATCACAAACTACTAAGTGCAATGCTGTAACCTAACAAAAATGACACAAAACTAAACGAAACTATACACAGAAACTAGATGTATTTTGCAATACATCATGGACAGTTTCTAATTTTCAATAAAAGCATTCAGAATTCTGAATCAGTTTGATCCATTCACGAACCATGGAACCATTGATTAATTTCAGAAGCCACTAAAAAGCAATCAAGGTCATTCAGGAATTACCTACAAGCAGTTCATAATCGGTTCAAGCCATTCCAAAAACCAATCAAGAAGCCGTTAAACAGGTTGTTCCAAATTGATCCAAGTCGTTCATAATCAATTTAAGAAGTTGTCCAAATTAAAACTTAGTCATAACGATCTAAAACGTTTTTTGTTGAAGGTTATATTCTATCGAAAGTTGCAATTGGTTTATCGTTAAGTAATTTTCTGTTCAATTCACCACACGATTTCGGTTAGAAAGTATACAAATTGAAATTACTGGATTCAAAAGATTTGAAAACCTAAATTTTTGGTCGCACCTACATAGTTTTTAGGCATTTGGTTAAGACAAAAAAAATCTATTTAACTTTAAACTTACAATTCAAATAAATGATGCATAATCACAAGAAGGCATCATGAAATAGTTAATCATAAGATTTAATGTTCGTACAATTAAGGAAAGACTCCATATTCATTTAGAGCAGATCAATCGCCCAAATATATATACGGGTAGTCATATTCATTAATGTCGTGTGTCTTGGTTGTTATATATGTTGTCCGTGCTGCTAATGACTAAAGGTTCAGTATATCTCAAGATAATTGATTTTTTTTTTGTTGAACTAGGAGCATATTTTGCAATTCTTAAGTGTCCACTGTCCCATCAGTAATCAATTCGTTTATAAGTCCCAAACGTCGCATAACCATTCTTACTTTATATCTATAGTTGGTTTAGATTTGTTTATGCTAGTTTTCTAACACGTATGAGAACAATATTACTACCTCTTGTGAATACCGCAATTGAAGTTCCTGAGATCAAATGAGTGTTGTAATACAAAGTTAAAGAAAACATATACACAAAAATCAGAATGATAATCCACCTTAAAGGCTTGATGAAGACTAGACATTGTACCCTTACTCATTATGGTCAATTCAGTTCATAACAACATTGTGTGCATTACGTTAATAGATTTTAGCGAAAACCTACATTGCATGAGCAGTTTCTCTAGAAAGCATGATTGCATCAGCACCCTCTCTAACATCAATAGCGATGTCGGATACCTTTGCTAGAGTAGGTCTAGGATGAACGATCATGGTTTCAAGCATATCAATTGCAACAATAACCGTTTTTTCGGGCTTGATTTCTCCAGTTTAGCTCATGTTTTTGCCCGTTTTAGTTTCCTATCTCTCATTGAGCCCTGCAAATCACAAACTACTAAGTGCAATGCTGTAACCTAACAAAAATGACACAAAACTAAACGGAAACTATACACAGAAACTAGATGTATTTTGCAATACATCATCAACAGTTTGTAATTTTCAATAAAAGCATTCAGAATTCAGAATCAGTTTGATCCATTCACGAACCATGGAACCCTTGATTAACATCAGAAGCCACTAAAAAGCAATCAAGGTCACTCAGGAATTACCTACAAGCAGTTCATAATCGGTTCAAGCCATTCAAATTCCAATCAAGAAGCCGTTAAACAGGTTGTTCGAAATTGATCCAAGTCGTTCATAATCAATTTAAGAAGTTGTCCAAATTAAAACTTAGTCATAACGATCTAAAACGTTTTTGTTGAAGGTTATATTCTATCAAAAGTTGTAATCGGTTTACCGGTAAGTAATTTTCTGTTCAATTCACCACACGATTTCGGTTAGAAAGTATACAAATTGAAATTACTGGATTCAAAAGATTTGAAAACCTAAATTTTTTGTTGCACCTACATAGTTTTTAGGCATTTCATTAAGACAAAAAAAATCTATTTAACACTAAACTTACAATTCAAATAAATGATGCATAATCACAAGAAGGCATCATAAAATAGTTAATCATAAGATTTAATGTTCGTGAAATTAATGGAAAGACTCCATATTCAATTAGAGCAAATCAATCGCCCAAATATATATACGGTTAGTCATATTAATTAATGTCGTGTGTCTTGGTTGTTATATATGTTGTCCATGCTGCTAATGACTAAAGGTTCAGTATATCTCAAGATAATTGATTTTTTTTGTTGAACTTGGAGCATATTTTGCAAGTCTTAAGTGTCCATTGTCCCATCAGTAATCAATTTGTTTATAAGTCCCAAACGTCGCATAACCATTCTTACTTTATATCTATAGTTGGTTTAGATTTGTTTATGCTCGTTTTCTAACACGTATGACAACCATATTACTACCTCTTGTGAATACCGCAACTGAAGTTTCTGAGATCAAATAAGTGTTGTAATACAAAGCTAAAGAAAACATATACACAAAAATCAGAATGATAATCCACCTTAAAGGCTTGATGAAGACTAGACATTGTACCATTACTCATTATGGTCAATTCAGTTCCTAACAACATTGTGTGCATAACGTTAATAGATTTTAGCGAAAACCTACATAGCATGAGCAGTTTCTCTAGAAAGCATGATTGCATCAGCACCCTCTCTAACATCAATAGCGATGTCGGATACCTTTGCTAGAGTAGGTCTAGGATGAACGATCATGCTTTCAAGCATATGAATTGCAACAATAACCGTTTTTTTCGGGCTCGATTTCTCCAGTTTAGCTATTTTTTTCCCGTTTTAGCTTCCTATCTCTCATTGAGCCCTGTAAATCACAAACTACTAAGTGCAATGCTGTAACCTAACAAAAATGACACAAAACTAAACGGAAACTATACACATAAACTAGATGTATTTTGCAATACATCATCGACAGTTTGTAATTTTCAATAAAAGTATTCAGAATTGAGAATCAGTTTGATCCATTCACGAACCATGGAACCATTGATTAACCTCAGAAGCCACTAAAAGCAATCAAGGTCACTCAGGAATTACCTACAAGCAGTTCATAATCGGTTCAAGCCATTCAAATTCCAATCAAGAAGCCGTTAAACAGGTTGTTCCAAATTGATCCAAGTCGTTCATAATCAATTTAAGAAGTTGTCCAAATTAAAACTTAGTCATAACGATCTAAAACGTTTTTTGTTGAAGGTTATATTCTATCAAAAGTTGCAATCGGTTTACCGGTAAGTAATTTTTTGTTCAATTCACCACACGATTTCGGTTAGAAAGTATACAAATTGAAATTACTGGATTCAAAAGATACGAAAACCTAAATTTTTGGTTGCACCTACATAGTTTTTAGGCATTTGGTTAATACAAAAAAAATCTATTTAACTTTAAATTTACAATTCAAATAAATGATGCATGATCACAAGAAGGCATCATGAAATAGTTAATCATAAGATTTAATGTTCGTGAAATTAAGGAAAGACTCCATATTCAATTAGAGCAGATCAATCGCCCAAATATATATACGGGTAGTCATATTCATTAATGTCGTGTGTCTTGGTTGTTATATATGTTGTCCATGCTGCTAATGACTAAATGTTCAGTATATCTCAAGATAATTGATTTTTTTTGTTGAACTAGAAGCATATTTTGCGATTCTTAAGTGTCCACTGTCCCATCAGTAATCAATTCGTTTATAAGTCCCGAACGTCGCATAACCATTCTTACTTTATATCTATAGTTGGTTTAGATTTGTTTATGCTCGTTTTTTAACACGTATGACAACCATATTACTACCTCCAGTGAATAACGCAATTGAAGTTCCTGAGATCAAATGAGTATTGTAATATAAAGCTAAAGAAAACATATACACAAAAAATCAGAATGGTAATCCCCCTTAAAGGCTTGATGAAGACTAGACATTGTACCATTACTCATTATGGTCAATTCACTTCATAATAACATTCTGTGCATTACGTTAATAGATTTTAGCGAAAACCTACATAGCATGAGCTCCATATTCAATTAGAGCAGATCAATCGCCCAAATATATATACGGGTAGTCATATTCATTAATGTCGTGTGTCTTGGTTGTTATATATGTTGTCCATGCTTCTAATGACTAAATGTTCAGTATATCTCAAGATAATTGATTTTTTTTTGTTGAACTAGAAGCATATTTTGCGATTCTTAAGTGTCCACTGTCCCATCAGTAATCAATTCGTTTATAAGTCCCAAACGTCGCATAACCATTCTTACTTTATATCTATAGTTGGTTTAGATTTGTTTATGCTCGTTTTCTAACACGTATGACAACCATGTTACTACCTCCAGTGAATAACGCAATTGAAGTTCCTGAGATCAAATGAGTATTGTAATATAAAGCTAAAGAAAACATATACACAAAAATCAGAATGATAATCCCCCTTAAAGGCTTGATGAAGACTAGACATTGTACCATTACTCATTATGGTCAATTCACTTCATAACAACATTCTGTGCATTACGTTACTAGATTTTAGCGAAAACCTACATAGCATGAGCACCATATTCAATTAGAGCAGATCAATCGCCCAAATATATATACAGGTAGTCATATTCATTAATGTCGTGTGTCTTGGTTGTTATATATGTTGTCCATGCTGCTAATGACTAAAGGTTCTGTATATCTCAAGATAATTGATTATTTTTTGTTGAACTAGAAGCATATTTTGCGATTCTTAAGTGTCCACTGTCCCATCAGTAATCAATTCGTTTATAAGTCCCAAACGTCGCATAACCATTCTTACTTTATATCTATAGTTGGTTTAGATTTGTTTATGCTCGTTTTCTAACACGTATGACAACCATATTACTACCTCCAGTGAATAACGCAATTGAAGTTCCAGAGATCAAATGAGTATTGTAATATAAAGCTAAAGAAAACATATACACAAAAATCAGAATGGTAATCCCCCTTAAAGGCTTGATGAAGACCAGACATTGTACCATTACTCATTATGGTCAATTCACTTCATAACAACATTCTGTGCATTACGTTAATAGATTTTAGCGAAAACCTACATAGCATGAGCAGTTTCTCTAGAAAGCATGATTGCATCAGCACCCTCTCTAACATCAACAGCGATGTCGGATACCTTTGCTAAAGTAGGTCTAGGATGAACAATTATGCTTTCAAGCATATAAATTGCAACAATAACCGTTTCTTCGGGCTCGATTTCTCCAGTTTAGCTCATGTTTTTGCCCGTTTTAGCTTCCTATCTCTCATTGAGCCCTGCAAATCACAAACTACTAAGTGCAATGCTGTAACCTAACAAAAACAACACAAAACTAAACGGAAATTATACACAGAAACTAGATGTATTTGACATCATCCACAGTTTGTAATTTTCAATAAGAGCATTCAGAATTCTGAATCAGTTAGATCCATTCATGAACCATGGGACCATTGATTAACATCAGAAGCCACTAAAAAGCAATCAAGGTCATTCAGGAATTACCTACAAGCAGTTCATAATCGGTTCAAGCCATTCAAATTCCAATCAAGAAGCCGTTAAAAAGTTGTTCCAAATTGATCCAAGTCGTTCATAATCAATTTAAGAAGTTGTCCAAATTAAAACTTAGTTATAACGATCAAAAACGTTTTTGTTGAAGGTTATATTCTATCAAAAGTTGCAATCGGTTTACCGGTAAGTAATTTTCTGTTCAATTAACCACACGATTTCGGTTAGAAAGTATACAAATTGAAATTACTGGATTCAAAAGATTTGAAAACCTAAATTTTTTGTTGCACCTACATAGTTTTAGGCATTAATCATAAGATTCTTGTTCGTGAAATTAAGGAAAGACTCCATATTCAAATTAGAGCAGATCAATCGCCCAAATATATATACGGGTAGTCATATTCATTAATGTCGTGTGTCTTGGTTGTTGTATATGTTGTCCATGCTGCTAATGATTTAAGGTTCTGTATATCTCAAGATAATTGATTTTTTTGTTGAACTAGAAGCATATTTTGCGATTCTTAAGTGTCCACTGTCCCATCAGTAATCAATTCGTTTATAAGTCCCAAACGTCGCATAACCATTCTTACTTTATATCTATAGTTGGTTTAGATTTGTTTTGCTCGTTTTCTAACACGTATGACAACCATATTACTAGCTCTTGTGAATACCGCAATTCAAGTTCCTGAGATCAAATGAGTGTTGTAATACAAAGTTAAAGAAAACATATACACAAAAATCAGAATGATAATCCACCTTAAAGGCTTGATGAAGACTAGACATTGTACCATTACTCATTATGGTCAATTCATTTCATAACAACATTGTGTGCGTTACGTTAATAGATTTTAGCGAAAATCTACATAGCATGAGTAGTTTCTCTAGAAAGCATGATTGCATCAGCACCCTCTCTAACATCAATAGCGATGTCGGATACCTTTGCTAGAGTAGGTCTAGGATGAAAGATCATGCTTTCAAGCATATTAATTGCAACAATAACCGTTTTTTCGGGCTCGATTTATCCAGTTTAGCTAATTTTTTGCCTGTTTTAGCTTCCTATCTCTCATTGAGCCCTGCAAATCACAAACTACTAAGTGCAATGCTGTAACCTAACAAAAATGACACAAAACTAAACAGAAACTATACACAGAAACTAGATGTATTTTGCAATACATCATCGACAGTTTGTAATTTTCAATAAAAGCATTCAGAATTCAGAATCAGTTTGATCCATTCATGAACCATGGAACCATTGATTAACATCAGAAGCCACTAAAAAGCAATCAAGGTCATTCAGGAATTACCTACAAGCAGTTCATAATCGGTTCAAGCCATTCAAATTCCAATCAAGAAGCCGTTAAACAGGTTATTCCAAATTGATCCAAGTCGTTCATAATCAATTTAAGAAGTTGTCCAAATTAAAACTTAGTCATAACGATCAAAATCGTTTTTGTTGAAGGTTATATCCTATCAAAAGTTGCAATCGGTTTACCGGTAAGTAATTTTCTGTTCAATTCCCCAAACGATTTCGGTTAGAAAGTATACAAATTGAAATTATTGGATTCAAAAGATTTGAAAACCTGAAATTTTGGTTGCACCTACATAGTTTTTAGGCATTTGGTTAAGATAAAAAAATTCTATTTAACTCTAAACTTACAATTCAATTAAATGATGCATAATCACAAGAAGGCATCATGAAATAGTTAATTATAAGATTTAATGTAAGTGAAATTACTGGATAGACAACATATTCAATTAGAGCAGATCAATCGCCCAAATATATATATACATATATATATATATATACACACACGGGTGGTCATATTCATTAATGTCGTGTGTCTTGGTTGTTATATATGTTGTCCATGCTGCTAATGACTAAAGGTTCAGTATATCTCAAGATAATTGATTTTTTTGTTGAACTAGGAGCATATTTTGCGAGTCTTAAGTGTCCACTGTCCCATCTGTAATCAATTCGATTATAAGTCCCAAACGCCGCATAACCATTCTTACTTTGTATCTATAGTTGGTTTAGATTTGTTTATGCTCGTTTTCTAACACGGAAGACAACCATATTACTACCTCTTGTGAATATCGCAATTCAAGTTCCTGAGATCAAATGAGTGTTGTAATACAAAGATAAATAAAACATATACAGACAAAAATCAGAATGATAATCCACCTTAAAGGGTTGATAAAGACTAGACATTGTACCATTAGTCATTATGGTCAATTCAGTTCCTAACAACATTGTGTGCATTACGTTAATAGATTTTAGCGAAAACCTACATAGCATGAGTAGTTTCTCTAGAAAGCAAGATTGCATCAGCACCCTCTCTAACATCAATAGCGATGTCGGATACCTTTGCTAGAGTAGGTCTAGGATGAATAATCATGCTTTCAAGCATATCAATTGCAACAATAACCGTTTTTTCGGGCTCGTTTCTCCAGTTTAGCTCATGTTTTTGCCCGTTTTAGCTTCCTATCTCTCATTGAGCCTTGCAAATCACAAACTACTAAGTGCAATGTTGTAACCTAACAAAATTGACACAAAACTAAACCAAAACTATACATAGAAACTAGATGTATGTTGCAATACATCATCGACAGTTTGTAATTTTCAATAAAAGCATTCAGAATTCAGAATCAGTTTGATCCATTCACGAACCATGGAACCATTGATTAACATCAGAAGCCACTAAAAAGCAATCAAGGTCATTCAGGAATTACCTACAAGCAGTTCATAATCGGTTCAAGCCATTCAAATTCCAATCAAGAAGCCGTTAAACAGGTTTTTCCAAATTGATCCAAGTCGTTCATAATCAATTTAAGAAGTTGTCCAAAATTAAAACTTAGTCATAACGATCAAAACGTTTTTTGTTGAAGGTTATATCCTATCAAAAGTTGCAATCGGTTTACCGGTAAGTAATTTTCTGTTCAATTCCACCAAACGATTTCGGTTAGAAAGTATACAAATTGAAATTATTGGATTCAAAAGATTTGAAAACCTGAATTTTTTGTTGCACCTACATTTTAGATTTTTAGGACAATTTGGATTAAAGATCAAAAAAATTATCTATTTAATCTAAATATGCTTTAACAATCTCCAATTATAACTGATGCATATATCACAAGAAATGGCATTCATGAAATATGTTATAATTTCATAAGATTATATAATGTAAGTGATAAATTTACTTTGGATGAGACTAAATCATATTCTTAATAGAGTCAGATCAATCGCCCAAAATATATCTATAGTACATTACATATATTATATACTTATAACACACTTGATACGGTATAGTGGTCATAGCATGTCATTTAATTGGGTCATGCTTACGTGTCTATGTGTTGTCTTGTTGTTATATAGTTGTCCATGCTGCTAATGACTAAAGGTTCAGTATATCTCAAGATAATTGATTTTTTTTGTTGAACTAGGAGCATATTTTGCGAGTCTTAAGTGTCCACTGTCCCATCGTAATCAATTCGTTATAAGTCCCAAACGTCGCATAACCATTCTTACTTTATATCTATAGTTGGTTTAGATTTGTTTATGCTCGTTTTCTAACACGTATGACAACCATATTACTACCTCTTGTGAATACGCAATTCAAGTTCCTGAGATCAAATGAGTTTGTAATACAAAGTAAAGAAAACATATACACAAAAATCAGAATGATAATCCACCTTAAAGGCTTGATGAAGACTAGACATTGTACCATTACTCATTATGGTCAATTCATTCATAACAACATTGTGCATTACGTTAATAGATTTTAGCGAAAACCTACATAGCATGAGTAGTTTCTCTAGAAAGCATGATTGCATCAGCACCCTCTCTAACATCAATAGCGATGTCGGATACCTTTGCTAGAGTAGGTCTAGGATGAAAATCATGCTTTCAAGCATATAATTGCAACAATAACCGTTTTTCGGGCTCGATTTCTCCAGTTTAGCTCATGTTTTTGCCCGTTTTAGCTTCCTATCTCTCATTGAGCCTGCAAATCACAAACTACTAAGTGCAATGCTGTAACCTAACAAAAATGACACAAAACTAAACAAAACTATACACAGAAACTAGATGTATTTTGCAATACATCATCGACAGTTTGTAATTTTCAATAAAAGCATTCAGAATTCAGAATCAGTTTGATCCATTCACGAACCATGGAACCATTGATTAACATCAGAAGCCACTAAAAAGCAATCAAGGTCATTCAGGAATTACCTACAAGCAGTTTATAATCGGTTCAAGCCATTCAAATTCCAATCAAGAAGCCGTTAAAAGGTTGTTCCAAATTGATCCAAGTCGTTCATAATCAATTTAAGAAGTTGTCCAAATTAAAACTTAGTCATAACGATCAAAACGTTTTTGTTGAAGGTTATATTCTATCAAAAGTTGCAATCGGTTTACGGTAAGTAATTTTCTGTTCAATTCACCAACGATTTCGGTTAGAAGTATACAAATTGAAATTACTGGATTCAAAAGATTTGAAAACCTGAAATTTTTGTTGCACCTACATAGTTTTAGGCATTTGGTTAAGATAAAAAAATCTATTAACTCTAAACTTACAATTCAATAAATGATGCATAATCACAAGAAGGCATCATGAAATAGTTAATATAAGATTTAATGTGGAAATTACTGGAAGACTCATATTCAATTAGAGCAGATCAATCGCCCAAAAATATATATACGGGTAGTCATATTCATTAATGTCGTGTGTCTTGGTTGTTATATATGTTGTCCATGCTGCTAATGACTATAAGTTCAGTATATCTCAAGATAATTGATTTTTTTTGTTAACTAGGAGCATATTTTGCGAGTCTTAAGTGTCCACTGTCCATCAGTAATCAATTCGTTATAAGTCCCAAACGTCGCATAACCATTCTTACTTTTATCTATAGTTGGTTTAGATTTGTTTATGCTCGTTTTCTAACACGTATGACAACCATATTACTACCTCTTGTGAATACCGCAATTCAAGTTCCTGAGATCAAATGAGTGTTGTAATACAAAGTAAAAAAACATATACACAAAAATCAGAATGATAATCCACCTTAAAGGCTTGATGAAGACTAGACATTGTACCATTACTCATTATGGTCAATTCAGTTCTAACAACATTGTGTGCATTACGTTAATAGATTTTAGCGAAAACCTACATAGCATGAGTAGTTTCTCTAGAAAGCATGATTGCATCAGCACCCTCTCTAACATCAATAGCGATGTCGGATACCTTTGCTAGAGTAGGTCTAGGATGAACGATCATGCTTTCAAGCATATCAATTGCAACAATAACCGTTTTTTCGGGCTCGATTTATCCAGTTTAGCTCATTTTTTTGCCTGTTTTAGCTTCCTATCTCTCATTGAGCCCTGCAAATCACAAACTACTAAGTGCAATGTTGTAACCTAACAAAATGACACAAAACTAAACAGAAACTATACACAGAAACTAGATGTATTTTGCAATACATCATCGACAGTTTGTAATTTTCAATAAAAGCATTCAGAATTCAGAATCAGTTTGATCCATTCACGAACCATGGAACCATTGATTAACATCAGAAGCCACTAAAAAGCAATCAAGGTCATTCAGGAATTACCTACAAGCAGTTCATAATCGGTTTCAAGCCATTCAAATTCCAATCAAGAAGCGTTAAACAGGTTGTTCCAAATTGATCCAAGTCGTTCATAATCAATTTAAGAAGTTGTCCAAATTAAAACTTATCATAACGATCAAAAACGTTTTTGTTGAAGGTTATATTCTATCAAAAGTTGCAATCGGTTTACGGTAAGTAATTTTCTGTTCAATTCACCAAACGATTTCGGTTAGAAAGTATACAAATTGAAATTATTGGATTCAAAAGATTTGAAAACCTGAATTTTTGGTTGCACCTACATAGTTTTTAGGCATTTGGTTAAGATAAAAAAATTCTATTTAACTCTAAACTTACAATTCAATTAAATGATGCATAATCACAAGAAGGCATCATGAAATAGTTAATTATAAGATTTAATGTAAGTGAAATTACTGGATAGACTAACATATTCAATTAGAGCAGATCAAATCGCCCAAATATATATATATATATTCATAATATATTTTATTTATATATTATCTTAATACTTACAGGGTGGTCATATTCATTAATGTCGTGTGTTTGGTGTTATATATGTGTCCATGCTGCTAATGACTAAAGGTTCAGTATATCTCAAGATAATTGATTTTTTTTGTTGAACTAGGAGCATATTTTGCGAGTCTTAAGTGTCCACTGTCCCATCTGTAATCAATTCGATTATAAGTCCCAAACGCCGCATAACCATTCTTACTTTGTATCTATAGTTGGTTTAGATTTGTTTATGCTCGTTTTCTAACACGGAAGACAACCATATTACTACCTCTTGTGAATATCGCAATTCAAGTTCCTGAGATCAAATGAGTGTTGTAATACAAAGATAAATAAAACATATACAGACAAAAATCAGAATGATAATCCACCTTAAAGGTTGATAAAGACTAGACATTGTACCATTAGTCATTATGGTCAATTCAGTTCCTAACAACATTGTGTGCATTACGTTAATAGATTTTAGCGAAAACCTACATAGCATGAGTAGTTTCTCTAGAAAGCAAGATTGCATCACACCCTCTCTAACATCAATAGCGATGTCGGATACCTTTGCTAGAGTAGGTCTAGGATGAATAATCATGCTTTCAAGCATATCAATTGCAACAATAACCGTTTTTTTCGGGCTCGTTTCTCCAGTTTAGCTCATGTTTTTGCCCGTTTTAGCTTCCTATCTCTCATTGAGCCTTGCAAATCACAAACTACTAAGTGCAATGTTGTAACCTAACAAAATTGACACAAAACTAAACCAAAACTATACATAGAAACTAGATGTATGTTGCAATACATCATTGACGGTTTGTAATTTTCAATAAAAGCATTCAGAATTCAAATCAGTTTGATCCATTCACGAACCATGGAACCATTGATTAACATCAGAAGCCACTAAAAAGCAATCAAGGTCATTCAGGAATTACCTACAAGCAGTTTATAATCGGTTCAAGCCATTCAAATTCCAATCAAGAAGCCGTTAAATAGGTTGTTCCAAATTGATCCAAGTCGTTCATAATCAATTTAAGAAGTTGTCCAAATTAAAACTTAATCATAACGATCAAAAACATTTTTGTTGAAGGTTATATTCTATCAAAAGTTGCAACTGGTTTACGCGAAAATAATTTTCTTTTCAATTCACCAAACAATTTCGGTTAGTAAGTATACAAATTGAAATTACTGGATTCAAAAGATTTGAAAACCTGAATTTTTTGTTGCACCTACATAGTATTTAGGCATTTGGTTAAGACAAAAAAAATCTACTTAACTCTAAACTTACAACTCAAATAAATGATGCATAATCACAAGAAGGCATCATGAAATAGTTAATCATAAGATTTAATGTTCGTGAAATTAATGGAAGGACTTCATATTAATTAGAGCAGATCAATCGCCCAAATATATATACGGGTAGTCATATTCATTAATGTCGTGTGTCTTGGTTGTTATATATGTTGTCCATGCTGCTAATGACTTAAGGTTCAGTATATCTCAAGATAATTGATTTTTTTGTTGAACTAGGAGCATATTTTGCAGTATATCTCAAGATAATTGATTTTTTTGTTAAATAGGAGCATATTTTGCGTGTCTTAAGTGTCCACTGTCCCATCAGTAATCAATTCGTTATAAGTCCCAAACGTCGCATAACCATTCTTACTTTATATCTATAGTTGGTTTAGATTTGTTTATGCTCGTTTTCTAACACGTATGACAACCATATTACTACCTCTTATGAATACCGCAATTGAAGTTCCTGCGATCAAATGAGTGTTGTAATACAAAGCTAAAGAAAACATATACACAAAAATCAGGATGATAATCCACCTTAAAGGCTTGATGAAGACTAGACATTGTACCATTACTCATTATGGTCAATTCAGTTCCTAACAACATTGTTTTCATTACGTTAATAGATTTTAGCCAAAACCTACATAGCATGAGCAGTTTATCTAGAAAGCATGATTGCATCAGCACCCTCTCTAACATCAATAGCGATGTCGGATACCTTTGCTAGAGTAGGTCTAGGATGAACGATCGTGCTTTCAAGCATATCAATTACAACAATAACCGTTTTATCGGCTCGATTTATCCAGTTTAGCTCTTTTTTTTTGCCTGTTTTAGCTTCCTATCTCTCATTGAGCCCTGCAAATCACAAAATACTAAGTGCAATGCTGTAACCTAACAAAAATGACACAAAACTAAACGGAAACTATACACAGAAACTAGATGTATTTTGCAATACATCATCAACAGTTGTAATTTTCAATAAAAGCATTCAGAATTCAGAATCAGTTTGATCCATTCACGAACCATGGAACCATTGATTAACATCAGAAGCCACTAAAAAGCAATCAAAGTCATTCAGGAATTACCTACAAGCAGTTCATAATCATTTCAAGCCATTCAAATTCCAATCAAGAAGGCGTTAAACAGGTTGTTAAATTGATCCAAGTCGTTCATAATCAATTTAAGAAGTTGTTCCCAATTAAAACTTATCATAACAATCAAAAACGTTTTTGTTGAAGGTTATATTCTATCAAAAGTTGCAATCGGTTTATCGGTAAGGAATTTTCTGTTCAATTCACCACACGATTTCTGTTAGAAAGAATACAAATTTAAATTACTGGATTCAAAAGATTTGAAAACCTAAATTTTTGGTTGCACCTACATAGTTTATAGGCATTTGGTTAAGACAAAAAAAAATCTATTTAACTCCAAACTTACAATTCAAATAAATGATGCATAATCGCAAGAAGTCATCATGAAATAGTTAATCATAAGATTTAATGTTCGTGAAATTAATGGAAAGACTTCATATTCAATTAGAGCAGATCAATCACCCAAATATATATAATATATATATATATATACGGGTGGTCATATTCATTAATGTCGTGTGTCTTGGTTGTTATATATGTTGTCCATGTTGCTAATCACTAAAGGTTCAGTATATCTCAAGATAATTGATTTTATTTTGAATTAGGAGCATATTTTGCTAGTCTTAAGCGTCCACTGTCCGATCAGTAATCAATTCGTTTATAAGTCCTAAATGTCGCATAACCATTCTTACTTTATATCTATAGTTGGTTTTGATTTGTTTATGCTCGTTTTCTAACACGTACGACATAATTAATTATACGATATAAAAAATAAATAATAAATACTTAAATAGTTTGGATGTACGATTATATCTGACCGAGACTCGTTTGAGTTGAACAGCTCTGACACGTTTAACCTTTGCTGACAATGCTTGACCCGAGTTAGCCGTTTGACCGGCTTTGAACGATGTTGACTAAGACCAGTAATTAACCCAGCAACTTCCAAACACCTCCCAAACGATTCTACCCAAACACCTCCATCATCAGCCACCATTGATAGTCAGGCTCGTCGTTAGAGAAGCCACCGAAGACATCGCCGGAATCGTTTACCACCAACATAGGCCTTAGACATGCGTTTTAATGCCAGACCTAAAATTAGCAGTTGTTAAAGCGGAGACAATCTACAAGAATAGAACCCAAACTAACTAGAACTTACCTTGCTCGTTGGAACCACACATCTGAGCCTCAGATCCGTCATTATTGTTGTCTGATCTGAACACAAACTTAATTGACATCGTCGAGGCTGTGGTTTTACATCACCGTCGGAGCCATAGATGGGAGGAAACTTCACATGCATCACTAAAAAATTGAACAACAATTACTATAGACAGCACACAATGCACATGTGCATATATATTGTAGTTTATGTAAACTGCCATTTTGGTCCCTGAGGTTTGGCCAGTTTTGCCACATTAGTCCAAATCTCAAACTTTTTGTATATGGGTCAATGTGGTTTCATTTTTGTTGCCATTTTGGTCCAAAAGTGAAATCAGGCCAGATTCCCCTAATTAAACCCTCAACTTTTGTCCTTTTCAACAGGGGTAATTTTGTCATTTACGTTTTATTATAAATGATTATCAATTAAAATTAATAAAACTAAATTACTAAAACCTGACCCTATAAAAGCCCATCTCCTTCCCCAAATCTACCTTAACTCAAACCCTAATTCGTCTGCAGATCGAGGATGGTGGTGTGTGCGTGTGGAGCCACTACCCAATTGCGAACATCCTGGACAACACAAAACCCTGGTCGTCGATTTCATCGCTGTAACAAACGGGGTGAGCCACCAATATCGGATAACCCTTTAGTGATAATTCCTGCTCTGTTGGACACCATCAGGAAGCACAAAGATAATGCAAGACAAATGGGGAATATGAACATGAAACTTGAAGAAGAAGCAAAAAAATTGGCTCAGGAGAAGAAGATGCTGAAAGTTATGTTAGGTTTCAGTTTGTTCTTGTTCATGGTGTACTATGTTAAGTCTGCTTAGGATTTGCCTTTGTTTGGGGCTTTTGTAACTTTGGTCTATATGAACAACTATGGTTTTGTAAGTTTTTTGTAATGGAATGACTAACTTTATGACTAATACTTGTATAGAGCTTATGACCTGGATATATGGATGTACAAATGCGAATGACCAACATGTGCAAAGTGTAAAATGACCAAAAGAAAAGTGCAAATGACCAATAGAAAAGTGCGAATGACGAAAACAGAAGTGCAAACAACCTTTAACATAACAAAACAGACATTAACATGTGCAAAGTGCAAAATGACCAAAGCATGTGCAAAGTGCAAAATGACCAAAGCATGTGCAAATGACCAACATGTTCAATGCTTCTGACCAAAGCATGTGCAAATGACCAACTTGTTCAATGCTTCTGACCTGGAAACATATCCCATGTACAGGATCTGACAAGTGACCAAAATAGAAGTGCATAGTGCAGCCTTTAACATAACAAAACATACGCAAAGTGCAACCATTAACATAACAAAACATATGCAAAGTGCAGCCTTTTAACATAACAAAACATACATTAAAATGTGCAAATGACCAACATGTTCCAACCAATTTGACATGATAAACAGTTAAGCAAACATAAACAGTTTGATCCAACCAAAATACAAGTACAATACCAAACAACCATTAACACTAAAAGGTAAACATAGTTAAGCAGTTTGACATGAACTAATGTACCAAAACAGTTTGACATAATCTGTAAACATCACAGTTTGACACAAACTTCAAAAATGTCAATTGTAGTCAACCTAAGCCTGTGCTTGAACTTTCAACCTAAACTTGTGCCCCTTCCTGAGCTTGTGCCCCTGCCTGTGCTTGTGACACAACCTGTGCTTGTGCCCCATTCCTTCCAGATTTTCCACAACTCCTCTTGTTATGCCCCACCCCCTTGCAGATCCGACATGTCACGGAGCTTCCCGTCCTTGGAAACTTACCAGTTTCAGAGATCATGTTGCTGACATTCTTAACAGCCTGTGCAGCTTTTGCCTTCTTTTTTTCCTGTGAAGTTGCAACTTTAGCCTCTGCAATCTCCTGTGCAGACTTCTTCCGTTTCTTCTTTGGCCTCCCAATTTGGACATGATACTTTGGAGGGATCAGTGGTTGGGCATGCAAATTTAGGCCACAAATCACCGCCATTCACTGGTTCTACATTTTGTTTGTAAACTTCTTTAAAGTCTCAACCCAATACACTGTATGCACCCATTTTTCAGGAACTCCTCACCTTTACCATGCAATCCCATGTTCCAGATACATGCCACTACATGTCTACATGGGATGCATGTTAGATCCCATCTCCTACAAGAGCATGTTCTTTCATCCAATATCACAACTCTCTAGTCTTGGTGGTCATTGAAGTGTGTGCTAACCTATTGAAGTGTGTGCTAACCTGAAACTTTGTTCCTCTAGTCCAGATGATAGTGTATTCTGTAGCCTCAGTCTTCACAGTTTGAAGCACGGCAGTAGCAGCTGGTGTTAATGGGCCTTTGCACTTGTCAATCAGCTAATTCATACAACAATCTTCTTCATAAGATACTCTATGATATACTCAAGGCAGGTTATGATAGGCTTGTCCCTACCTTGTATTAATTGCCTATTGAATACCTCACAAATGTTATTCAGCCATATATCACACCTAGCCCTACTTGGAATGTGTTCAAATGAGTTGTTCAAATAATTAACAAGGTCATAATAAGTCAATTGATAAATTACATACCTTAGAAGTATGCCCTTAAACCCAATGTTTACTTGGAATTTCTTTTAGCCAATCATGTAGTCCTTTGTCCTTATCAAGAACTGCCTTCATAGCCTTTTCATACTGTGCAACTGTTGTTGCAGATGCACAGTCCCACAACAGATTTTTGTATTCTTTACCACTCCATTTAGGATATGTCTGAGGAAATATCTATGCTCTGAACTTGGATACACTTTCAAGCTTGCAGGTATTAACCCCTACCATTACAGTTACAAAATGAGTGAAGTTAATAGAAAATGCAATGCATACATAACAGGTAAATCATTGTACAATAGTTACCTTTTGCCTGTCACTTAAGAAGGTGAAATTAGAGTTAGTAGCCAGATCCAGATCATCACCTAGGCACCGAAGAAACCATGTCCAACTTGCAGTTGTCTCAGCCTCCACCACTGCATATGCAAGCATGATAAATTCCATTGTTGCCATCCACCCCTACTGCTGTCAAAATTTGGCCAGGGAATGGCCCTTTCAAAAAGCATCCATCAAGCCCCAGTATAAGCCTCCCTATCAGTTTAAACCCAGCCTTCAATGCACCTAAGCAAATATAGATCCTCCTAAATTGCCTTGTTGGACTGCTGGGATTGTAACAAGGTTTAACATCTATCTTAACTGTGGTTCTTGGATTTGATTTTCGCAGCTCCTCACCATATCCCTGAGATTCTCATATTGAGCCTTATAATGACCATGTACTTTCTCTTTTGCCTTCATCTTAGCCCTAAACACTTGATGCAAGGTTACTTCCACTTGATATTTCCTCTGTAGATCTTTTTGTAGAGCTTTAAGAGGTATCCCAGGATTGTTTTTAACAGTAGGTTGAATTTTCTTGGCTAACCAGCCAGCTGGGCACATTGAAACATCTCTGGTATTCAAACAGACATGTTCTTTGTTGAAGGTCTTCACAGCCCAAGAGCCTGTTTTTTTTTAACTTCGGAAACATATAGCAACTAAGGGCAAGTGGGAGGTAAGTTCTTTTTAGGGTTAGGGTTAGGGTTAGGTGTGGAATTCCCTGAATTGCCCTTTATTGTTTCCACGTGTGTGGGCCCCTGTGTCTCTTGGTCATTCCAGAATTGCCCTTAAATGCAGGTGGTTGTGAGGTGCCCTCAACATATATTTGACAACTACTCAGTTTTGGAATCCCATCCAAACAAATGACATGAATTATGCTGTTCTCATTCCTTGTCAAATGGAGTTGTCTCCTGGTATCAATTGCATGATTCTTCACCATGACCTTTATAGTGTCTTTATCAGCAAAAGACTAGCCAAGATAAAACGGACATTCACCTGATGCTTTACACCTTCTCTTGTTTTTCCTAACACTCCTACAGGATCTTTCTAGAGGAGTGTCCACATCTGAGTCAGTTAGACTTTCAAAACCATCTAAGTCAACCTGGTCATTATTTTCATCTACATCAACATTTTGTTCATGTTCTTCACTAATGTCAACACTACTGCAGCCTTATATTCATCCATATCTACACTATGATCTTCCACTACATTATCTTAATCAACTATGTATTCTGGATCATCTTCATCATCCTCATCCTCTTCTTGACCCACCTTATAAGTTCTATCTTTCCTACTGTTAGCCCTTACACTTTTCCTAGCTATAGACTTTACACGTTTGCTGGGGGGTAGTCTATACACCTTCTGCATTTTCACCTTGACTTGCATTACCTTCATAAGAGCCTTCATAACTACCATCAACACTAATACATTCACTATCTTCATCCTGTTGCTCACTATCCTCATAACTTCCCTCATCACTGAGGTCTACATATTCAGCTTCCTTTTTACCCTTATCCTCATCATTTTAACATCCTTTTTATCAAATTTGCTTATATGTTTAATATAAACATCTAGCACTTCGTTTGTTTCAACATAGCCCAACATTCTAATGATATCACTATCAGTGCCTAGTAGCCTTAAACCTAACATTAAATATTCCCCTAAGAACCCTAAAATGGTAAACTACAACATCCTCTTTTGAATAACCTAATGCAAACAACATATCATTCATAACTGTCACACCCCAACCGATGGCGGAATCATCAAGGCGCGACACTAGGCGAATCAGATTGCTCAAGAGAATCCATAAAAACTATTAAAATGACAATATTTTAAGGTCTAATTTCCCATACAATTAAACTATGCTTCATAACATTCGTCACAAATTACATATCTCTTAAACAATAAAATCCGACAACCTAGATTTATTTAGTGAGTTTTCTAGGAGTCCTATCCGTTTTGCAGCTCAAGATAATCATCAACCTGTCACATACGTTAAAATAAAAGTCAATACATAAAGTAAAGGTGAGCATACTGGTTTAATAGCATAATAATAGAGATAAAGCGTTTACGCATAACCAGCATGTAACACATAGAGAAGTGAATCTAAGTAAGCTAATAATAATGATACAAGCTAACCAACACGACTGCGAGGTGGAGTATGCGCGATACGTATTCAAAACAGCGAACACGCACGTAAAGTAAATTTGCGAGCCTTAACAACCCCTCCAAACTATAGTACTATTGTTGCTAAGGGTGTGGTGTCCTCATTATCTACACATAGCAAACAAGCATTCATCTATTCACATATAACATGCAAGAGCGGTTAGCATTTAAAGAGTTCAGCGTTGTGTGTAGCGTGTTTTGATATAGAGACGTATGTAGCACCCAAAAGTGCGTTTAAATGAAAAAGGGTTCAAGTATACTCACAGTTCGTGCTTAGCAAGTAAACACAAGCTGTGTGGATTGAAGGGAGCGCTTGGATCAGCCTGTAAGCGAGAACAGAAGTGCATCAGTCTTCCGAAGTGCTGAAACAGTTAGAGTAAATGTTCGGTGTTATAACACGGTAATTCGTACGAACTAGTGCTAGTTCGTACGAAGTGGTAGTTCGTACGGATTAGCATTGGTTTGTACCATGTGAGTAATTCGTACTAGGTAATGATTAGTCAGTTTGGTGCGAACTAGTCTGTTAGGTGTTCAAAAACGAGTGTTTTCGCATCGTTCGTCGGGGAAATCGAGTGTCCATCCTTCCAACCTTGAGTTACTGAGCAAACCAAAAGCTGTGGAGGTCTTTAGAGCAGTTTAGTCACTTGAAAGAACTCGGACTGGTTCGTACGAACTAGGTCTAATTCTTACAAAACAGTCCAGTTCTCACAAGATGACCTTTTGCGTATTCGTGCGTTCGGAACTGAGTTTTTGCTTGAAACAGACGTCTTTTCGAGTCCATTTCAGGCTGATTTCGACCCTGCTTCGTCCCACTAAGTAGTTAACGAAACATATGTCGGTTTAGTCCGTTTTTGTGTAAAAATCGAGTTTAGAACAATTTTTATTTGGATAAAACACTTAGTGAGCTTGAAACATCAAGGTTTCTAACCTGGGAAGCCGAAGCTAACACAAATACACCCGTTTCAGTGTAAATCTGAGGTAAAAGATGAAGATTTTTGTAAAAGAAGAAGTTTTGATGAAATCGGAGATAAACTCATGTAAAATCATTGTGGAAATCATTGTGATTTGTTGAAAATAGATGTTCCTTACTTGAAAACAGAGAAAAAGGTTTGGGAGTGTTTCTGTGCGAAATGGAAGCAAGAGGAGTGTGTGTAGGGGAGCATGTATTTATAGGAGATGGTGATGGAGGGTGGTGGAGGGGTAATACGTACGAATTAGGCCCCTAATTCGTACGAACTAGCCAATTTACATGGGTTGGTAATTCGTACGAATTAGGGGTGTAATTAGTACGAATTAGCCATTTTGCTACGAATTGTTTCCAATTCACTCGTTAGCTATTCGTTCGGTGATTTAGTTCGTATTAGTTAGTTTGGTTTAGTGTTTTGGTGAGGTGATAAGCGTTGTGTTACCATAATAATGCGATAAAGCGAGTTGCGTGAGTGTGAACGTTTGCGAGAGCGAATACCATTCATGATACATAAAGCACATTTCACACATAATAACATACACATTGATAGACCATATAATTAACTACGTTTGAGATTATCGTGATAAGAGAGGTCGTAGGCACGAGTGGTTACCGAACAAACAAACACACTCGGCATATAAAGTAGCATAAGCTACTGTGATTCGTGTAGCGTTAGCGTTGTGAGTATAAAGCGTTTAAGTGTGATGTTATGCAGTATGATGAAATGTATTTAGAAAAACATAACTCCTATTTATCGAATCCCGGATTACCAAACGATTACAAGGAAAAAGTAATGACAATATGGAATAACCAGAATGTTCGAGTTGTTACACTAACTATCAATGAAAACATATCAGAATTCACATTGTCAATATATTCTACCTGACCCCTTGATATTCAAAGTCAATTTCATCAGTGAAATCACCACCTTGGTGAACTTTCAAGGTGAATAATTTGGGCCGACTAGCTGTTGAATAAGAAAAAAAGAGGTTCAATCAACACTTCAACTTAAGGATTTTGCTGTAAAATTTGAATCAAAATTCCAAGTGATTAATCAGAACATGCGTACCGTATTTTAGATCAGGATCAAAAGTGGAGCCTTCGTGTCGCACATAGCAGCTAAAATCATTGTCATCCATAGATCGTTGCAGAAGAATTAGAGAATGGATTAGGGTATTTGATCATTGTGTATTTGGGGAAGATGAAGATATTATTTGTGGGCTTTTATAGGTCAGGTTTAGTAATTTAATTTTATTAATTTTAATTGATAATCATTTATAATAAAACGTAAATGACAAAATTTCCCTGTGGAAAAGGACAAAATTTGAGGGTTTAATTAGGGGAATCTGGCTGATTTCACTTTTGGACCATAATGACAAAAAAATGAAACCACATGGGCCCAGATACAAAAAGTTTGAGATTTTGGCTAAAGTGGCAAAACTGGTCAAACCTCAGGGACCAAAATGGCAGTTTACATAAACTTCAACATATATGCACATGTGCATATGTACTTGTGCATGTCTATAGTAATTGTTGTTCAATTTTTTTAGTGACGAAATTTAGTGATTTTAATAAAAAAAATTATTTGTGTGTTTTTTAGGTATTTTTTGATGTGTTCACACTGATTCTCTCGATTCTCACAATAAAGTGTGGTTCGTAACGGATCCTTATCCTATATATATATATAGGAGCAGGATTTAGGGAAAACGCCTATAAGTGTGAAAACGGTGAGAACGCCCTCGTTCGTTGGATCAAAACAATCTTTGGATTAGATTGGCCCGGTGGTGTTTTCATAAATAACATCAACTTTATTACATGGACGCACTTCATTAAGGGTAAATGGGTCTTTTTACTGCTCTAATATAAAATGCCAAGCTCATGAGTAAAACGCCATAAAAAATTTCCCTCTTTAAACTACAATCCAAACATTCCCCTTCCAGATGAAACGCAATACTTGTTACTGAAACTTTATTACTAACATTTTGCCACACCCCAACCGATGGTGGAAACATTGGGATGAGACGAAAATTAGATTGCAAGAGTCTTCTAACGTTATTTGTGTCGAGTATTTAACAATTACCTTTTTCATTGCTTAAATCATATAATACAATTTTGAATCACCACACGTATAGAGAAAGTATACTTTCATTTCATTGATAACAGTTTAATACATGGTTTTGAAACTTAATACAACATGTATGAAATAAAATACAATACAACAAGTATTTAAAGTTTTAATGTGTTTCTAGGCAATCCTACTAGATTCCATGCGTCACCGGAATTCCTGCAACATGTATTAAAAGCATAGATCAATACAAAAGTATTGGCGAGCATACAAGTTTGAATTTAAATATAAGTATAAAAGTTCGTTTTCAAAACCAACATGGCAACTTGTATTCACGTTGAAGCTAGCATACACAAACAACCTAAGCAAGACGATCATCATGGATACACAAGTTTAAAATTAATTATGCATAAACAACCTAAACACGTCAATTAGCATATATACACGAATTGAAGCTAACAAGCATAACATCCTAAGTATAACGAGTAAGGCGTTCGTTGGATTCTGTATTTGATACATGTTACCCCAAAATGTGTAAAGTATAAAAAAGGGTCGAGTATGCTCACATTTTAACGAATCGTCCCTTGGAACTTTGGCGAGGAGTTGAAGAGTTAACGGCGGATGCCGAGGTCATCATACATGAGTACACGTAGGTAATGAAACGCGTTTAGAATAAGTATACTTTTAATCAACATATATATATTATATATATATATATATATATATATATATTTTAAAAATTAATCGGACCCAATATACTCGTTTTATTATTTAACGCGTTTTGTTTTAAGGATTTTTACGCAAAAACGGGCAGAGTTTCCTCTGTTTTTTGGACGATCCCGACAAAAAGTTTCCGATTATAATAACAAAAGCGCAACATTATATTATATATATATATATATATATATATATATATATATTATATATATTATATATATATATATATATATATAAAATATATATATATAAAAGTTATAGGGTCCGTTTTGCGACATAAATATGAAAGCATTAATATTCATGTCGTTTATATTTTTATCTCAATAGTTTTAAATGACAACGTATATAACTTACGATTTCCGATTAAAACCCCACCTTTCATTTTGTAAATCCAATATTTATACCTTTATAATTTCATCTCGCTTTATTAATCGGTTTTTTTTAATGCTCGATTTCATATTCAACAATAATATTATATATATTATATATATAAACAATAAAATGAATAAGCGTCATTATTTTACCTAGATCGTGTCGACCGTAGCAAATCACGTTTGACCGGGTTAGACCCCGAGTCGACTGAAGTTGACCGAAGCTGACCGGGTTTAATCCCGTGACCAAATCTGACCCGAGTCTACCCGTTGACCGCAGCTAGCACCGTTGACCATTTTTTGATCGTATTTAACCAGGTGTGACTCGAACCGAAACAACACCGAAACACAACTCAACACTTGAACACCGAACCGAACATTGAATCTGAGTTGACCCAAACGGACTGAAACGAACAAAACTTAACTCGTACCTGAATTGATCGAGGTGGCTGTTGACTGCAGCCGACCCGAGCCCAAACGGAACCCGAACAGGGATTGTACCAAGTCTGACCCGAGTGAGTTGATCGGATAGACTTCCGTTGATCAGAGTTGAATCGGAACCTGACCGAAGGACCCGAATCAAGGCAGAAATGGAACCACTGCAGCGCAGCCCAAACGGTTGTGCACCACCGCTGCCGTCCTCTGTCGGGAGGCCAACACGCCATTGCCGCCACCACCAGAAATGGTGCTCGGCCACCGATTAGTATGGGGAAGAGGCGAACGAGAGAGATGAGAGGTGTGGAGGTGGGTTTCTTGCGAGAGAGAGAGGGAGGTCGTGGGTGTTCGCCGGAGATGTCATGCCAGAAAACCGGCCGGAGCTTTAGTCCGGTCGGTGGACTAAAGAGAGTAGAGACGATAGAGGGGGGGGGGGGCTACATGTTTGAGTGGCTAGGGTTCCTTCTCTTTTTTGAAGAAGATGGTGTTAAGGTGGGTTTTTAAGTAGTTAGGGTTTGTAAGTGGTCTGGGCCTTAGGCCCGTTAACGCGTGTGGCAACTTTTTTCACCCAGTGACGTTCCTGAAGTCCGCTTGTAGAACCCGAATATCGTGTATTATAGTATTTTATTGTTTAAGATTAACGATGTGTCGAATAGGGTCGTTAATTATATATATATATATATATATATATATATGTGTGTGTGTGTGATTAACGCCTTTACTCTTAATATTTATATGAATATTTTTAAAAAAATACGGATATTAAAATACGAGGCGTTACAGTCTCCCTTACTTTAGGAAATTTCATCCCGAAATTTATTCAAGATGAAGTCTTTAGAAAAAGATGGCATTTAATAGAATGTTTAGGTATAATCAAGAATTAGGTGGTGAGTGATTAAAGTTTGTATTTAAATATAGTAGTGAAACACCGAATTTCTCATGGCACATTTTCATGAAAGTTTGGTAATATAGTAGGGACACTTATATATAGGAAGTACCAGCGGCGTATCCACCATGTTCATACCATATTACGTTCGTTTCGCTAATCGATGCCATGTTACATCCCATGTCATAATCAGGGTTTATTAGCGTATTACGAGTAAGAATGATAGCGTATAGTAATTTTAGTATGTAAGCATGTTTGGTATGTAAGTATGAGAGAGGTTATAAGTATGAGTATGATTAAAATCTTTGATTAGTCCACATGAGATATTTTATTAACTAGATTAACGCATTACTGGCACGTTATCTCACTGGTCAAACCATCGTGTCCGCAAGTATGAATGAATGACTTAACATGACCCCAAGTCCATGCGGCGGGCATTACTCCGATAGCGCTACACAAGCGCTATATATGTTAAGGTGCGGCTTGATCAAAGTTAAGGACACAATGTCTACCCACGTTTAACGCAAGCGTCATCTAATCATAGCACATGTCATCATTTCGTTGCTATGAAAAGATCTGTAATGTATGAATGAATGTCTTGACATTACCACAAATCCATGTGGCGGTGCGTCATTCCTATAGTGCTTCACAAGCACTACATATGTCAAGGTGAGGCTTCATCCAAGTTAATGACAAAATTGTCAACCCAACGTGTCCGCAAGCGTCATCTAATTATAGAACATGTCATCATTTTGTTGCTATAAAAAGATCCGTAATAGTTTAACTTAACATAATCACAAATCCATGTGGCGGTGCATCACTCCTATAGTGTCACACCCCAACCGATGGTGGAAAAGCGAGGCGGGATGAAAGAGATTGCTCATTGCTCATAATACTAATTGCAACAATATTCAATTAAACCGGATTTCATTTCATAAGTAAAATATTCGAGTACAATACATGGAAATTCAAATACAACAATAATCAAGGCAAAATTTGATACAACAATTATAAACCTAACGTCTATGTGTGTATCTAGTCATCAAAACTACTCCAATTTCATGGCATCTCTTCATCCTGTAACATGTTTTAAATAGAGTTCAATGCAAAAGCAAAAGGAGTACACAAGTTTGGTGAATACATAGCATAGGTATAAAAACTCGAATCCACATGGTAATTGTAACCCAAAGACTATACTAATCATGCACTACTAGATCAAACCCGAAGTTTCCACAAAAGTTTACGAGATCGAGCTTCCTTCGTCACAAAGCGACAAGGCTAAAATGAGTATGAATATCTTAACATAACCCGACGGGTGGTGTGCTACTCCTATAACGCTATATAAGTCAAGTTGGGCTAGCTAAGTTAATGATCAAGCATGTATAATTCTAGCATGTATCTAAGCATAACAAGCATCATGTATTAAGGATTTAGTATGTAAAATCATGAATTTGTGATAAGTAAACATGTTACAACCCAAAAGTGAGAAAGCGATAAATGGGTCGAGTGTACTCACGGTTTTGCTAAAGTGTTCCACTTAGAGAATCCCGCGAGCTTGTTGCGATTAGGGTTTGTCACCTTGTCCTTCTACAAGAAGAACATAGGTATGAGTATGAGTTTTAACGGAAGATTCGGATTATCGAGCATGATTACGGAATAAAGAATAATTAAGTATTAAGATATATAAAAATAGTCACTAGGTATAGCACTCGTTTTTGCACTATGATAACCATATGGGTTTGATGTGATTTCATAGGTTCGGGACCTATTAGAATCGTAACGAGGAACTACACACTTTAGTGATAAAACTTATTAAGAGGTGCTGAATCTGCTCGAACTCTTGATTTCAGCCGCGATTTGGAGTGTTTGAGAGCGAATGGGGAGTGTTTAGAAAGTGAAAAATGCTTGGAGGAGGCTTGGGTTATATAGGGGATGGATTAGGGTTTCATTGGGTTGGGCTTTGGGAGTGTTTAGTGGGCATTAAGGCTTGAAACAAGGCCAAACACACCCTTAAAAGTGGGCTGCCATTTTTTTTGCTAATTAAAGGTTATTAATTGGTTAATTTATTACCTTTTAATGGGTTATGAACTTGTAATAAGGTGTGGCATGATATTCCTAATGTTTGGTTATTATAACCTAAGGTTTTATAAGCAAAAATAACATGTTTTGAAAAGATTAATCTAGACAAACACTTAACAAGTTTGTAACACATAACGAAGTGTCAGATAATGTAACTCTCATGATTGAATGATTTTAATTTCCGCGGTTGAATAACCAAGTATCTTGTATGAATGAAATAATTTAAGAATTACGATTACACGAGAATTGTTTACGAGTTAATTTATGATACGAAGTATGTTAATAAACGTGTGTATGAATCGATGTATACACATGTATAAGTAATGTATATTCCTCATAAAAATTAATTTCATTACGATCAAAGTCTCGAATTTATAATGATTCAAGATGAGACACGATTACAAAGGAAAGAGTTTCTGAAAATAGAATTATGATACAATTTTTTAAAAAATGGAAAACTCGAAAAGCAAGGCGTTACAGTCTCCCCTCCTTTAGGAAATTTTGTCCCGAAATTTAGGAAGATGCAACGAAAAGATGCGGATACTTAGTCTTCATATCACTTTCCAGTTCCCAAGTGAATTCGGCGCCACGTTTACCTTTCCATCAAACCTTGACGATAGGAATTCGACTGCGCCTAAATTGTTTGTTTCCTCGGTCCATGATTTCGACTGGTTTTTCCACGAAGTGCAATGTCTCGTTGATTTGAAGATCTTCGAGTGGAACTTGAAGTCCTTCTTCAGCTAGACATTTCTTGAGATTTATAACATGGAAGACAGGATGAACTTTGTTGAGTTCTTGTGGTAGATCCAGTTGATACGCGACCTTGCCAATCCTTTCGATAATCTTAAAAGGACCTACGTCGCGAGGAGCGAGTTTGTCTTTTTTTACCAAAGTGAACAACACTCTTCCAAGGGGATACCTTAAGAAGTACGTTATCACTTATGTTGAATTCCAGTGGCTTGCGTCTTTTGTCAGCGTAATGTTTTTGTCGACTTCGAGCTTTAAGAAGATTATCACGAATTTGTATGATCTTGTCGTTGTCTCTTGTATCAATTCGGACTGGTGATCTGAACATCTCTAATCTCATGCCAACAAATAGGCGAACGACATTGATGACCATACAATGCTTCAATGGAGCCATTTGAATATTGGCGTGATAACTATTATTGTACGAGAATTCTACCAAAGGTAAGTGCGAATCCTAATTGCCGCCAAAATCGATTACGCAAGAACGAAGCATATCCTCCAAAGTTTGGATTGTACGATCGGTTTGACCATCAGCCTGAGGATAAAAACCGGTGCTGAGGTTAAGACGAGTGCCAAGGGCGGATTGAAACGTTTGCCAAAGGCGAGAGGTGAAACGAGCGTCGCGATCAGAGATAATATCGAGTGGATTACTGATGTATTGTAAAAAACATCGGTTATTCGTGTATAGTTTGTATAGTTTTTGTTAGTTTTAGCTTCGTTTTCCGTTGAATAGTTAGTCTTTTGATCCAATTCCATTTTGTAGGTCGTATGAGTTTAAAGTAGCTGAAAAGCGTGAAAATTGAGTAGAAATACGAATTGGTTAAGTCCTGGAATGAATTGGAGAGCTCGGGAGCTGAAACGAACTGAAATTCTAGAAAATTGAGCTTCTGGCGTGCCGCGACTAGCTAGGCTAATGCCTCTCGCCACCAGCGAGAGGCTAACAAAGGGGTGACGTCATAAAAGCGGTCGCGGGCTGCGCCTAGAAGGCCAGAACCCTCTCGCGGCCGGCGAGAGGGTGTTATCTGCAGATGGGTTCGAAATTCAGCTGAGATTTGGGTATAAAAGCTAATTTTATCATCATGAAACCCTAACTACGAATTAAGGTAGACTTGGGTGAATTTGGAGCATTCTTGGAGTAATTCGGAGCAGCCGAAGCATTCGGTTGAAGATCAATCAAGTGTAGCAACTTCGGGTCGTCATTCTGTCGTCCGGGTGTTCTCATTTGTGCTATTTGATCTTTATTATTTTTTGCATACTTTAAATTACTTTGTTTTGTTTTGTTTTGTTTTGTTTTTGTTTTGTTTTGTTTCCATGACTTTAGTTGGCCAAATCTTTTTAACTACATAGATTAGATGAATGACTGAATAAAGTTTCGATTTTTACTTTGGATTTATGATTTGTGAGGATTGTTTATGAATTGTAAAAGACCTTTTCTATCAATTGGATGTGTTTGCGTATTTGAAGTTTTTAAGTTATTGTTTATTGCTTTACATGAATCTTGGTGACGGTCTATATCACATAATAGATGCATGTTAGGTTTTAGCTTTTGGTGACTGTCTATATCACATAATAAAGCTAGAGTCTTTAAGGTGAAACCGCGGAATTAAACCTTAAAAGTGATAATTGGTAACTTAACAAAATCAAATATTCTACTAATCGTCAATAGCTGGAAGGTGCGAGGTTATTCCTAGGTCTAAGTCATTAAGCCGAAAGGTAGGAGCTTTTTAGGAAGTAAACCTGTTGGCTATTATCTAGCAAGTCCAATTGAGAAATTAGGTCTATCCTTGGTTTAGGTCTCGACAGGGAGTGAGCCTCATAGGATACTTTTATAAACCCATTAGATATCTGGCAAATAGAGTCTAATAACTGGTAGTTTAGCAACCTCGAGGGAACTATAGCGTGCTTTTGAGAAGGGTCAGAGGTCCTATTAGATATCCCGAGAGGTGAGAATTTAAAGATCCCGGTTCCTCATTAATCAATTTCCAAGTAAAATTGTTATTAAAATCAGTCAGGATTCTAGTCTAGGTAGTCCTTTTGTCATCTGAGTAAAACCGAAGTCTAGTTCGTATTCTTTAGTTAATTTAGTTTAATTAGTTTATTTTACTTGTTTTCTTAAGAAGGTTAGAAACCCCCCTCATCAAACATTAAATCAATGTAGTCCGTGTCAGTCAGAGTCTGAATAAAGTAGTTAACTTAATTAGTAGAATCTCGTGGGTTTGATATCCGAACTTACTTTAGCTATACTAGAGTTGATCGGTACATTTGCCGGTTAGTAGTTTAGTTCGTTTTAGTGAGTCTAGAGTATTACTTCGTGTCTAGATTTAGGTTAATTTTAGTTGTTTTTGTTAACCATTTTTAGCACATCAAGTTTTGGCGCCGTTGCCGGGGACTCTTGGCGATTGCGTTAATTACTTTGTTTTGACTTTCTTGATATCATACGTGCTATTTGTCGTGTTTGAGTCATAAGAATCCATTCAAGTATTAATTTCTTTTTGTTTTTGTCGAGTAGTTTTTAGAGTCTTCTTACTTGTTTATTTTTGGTTTTCAGTGGATGCCCATACACGTTCGCAAGGTCCTCCGCCGAAGTCAGCTACGGACAAGTCATCCTTCTCATCTTCTTCGTTCAAGGTTAGTACTCCGTTACCTTCATCTTCCACCCGTTCTGACTCTACACTCCACTCTAAACCATCGAACTTTGACTTCACACCGAAGTCTTCACCCCACAACTCCCCACCACCTTGCCATCCCCAAAGCCCACCACCCGTTGTCCAAATGGCCAACCGAACCGTTTACCAACAAGCCAACACCGGCTTCACCAGTGCAAACTCACCCATCACCCCACCCGAAATCACTAACGAAAAATCTTGGCAAATCCCATCCTATATCATGACCGCTATCACTAACTCCTGTCAATTCCACGGTCGTGAGGATGAGGACGCGTCGGCTCACATCAATCGCATCACTCGTCTCTGTGGCACTTTCTCAATTGAAGGTGTCAACCTTGATACTCGTTACTTACAGGTCTTCCCATTCTCACTTGCTGGCCGCGCGGGAGTCTGGTTCGATTCGCAGCCAGCAGGGTCTTTCACCACTTGGGCAGGTTTACGGGATGCTTTTCTAGCCAAATATTACCCACCAGCCAGAGCATCTCGCATACGCGATTAGATTCATTCCTTCCGAATGGAGCCTGATGAGCCGTACCACCTAGCCTGGGAGAGGTTCCAAACCCTACTTGCTCATTGTTCACAGCATGGCCTGTCAGATTGGGCGCTTTGTAGAGAAGTTCTACAACTGTCTCACTCCTGAGATTTGAGCCCGGTTTGACACTGAGTGTAACGACATGTTTGAAAGTTTTGCACATTCCGATATGGACTATAGCACCATTGGCAGGAATTCCATTCCTGTTACTAGCACCTCTTCAACTACTCGAGGGGTGAACCAAGTTGGCTTGGACTCAACAGTAGCTGTTGCGTTAGATCGGATGGAGAGAACTTTCACTAAGGAGCTTTATAAATTTAAGAAAAAGGTCGATAAGTGCGAGGTTTGTAGAGGGGTCACGATACCATAGATTGTTCTACCATTACGTTAGAGCAGGTAGAGTACATAGCCGGTCAGAATAGGGGTCAGTTTAACAACAATTCAAATTATAACCCTAACTGGCGTAATAATAATAATACTAACTTCCGCTCTTCTGGTAATCCCCCCGGTTTTCCATCTGGTCAATATCAAAACAGGGGGTAGGTTTGTTCACTGGTTCAGGTTCGGGGCAGCAGGGTCAGTTTAATCATTCAGGGTCGAGTTAAGAGGGTCAGGGTAGTGAAAAGAGTTCAGATATTAGTAGGATCGAAGAGATGTTTGCTCAAATCATGGTTAAGGACCAAGCCACTCTGAAAGCCTTCTGATCTTAATGGTTTCATGAAAAATCAAGAACACTTAAATAAAAATCAAGAACTTCACAATAAAAACCAACAAGGTTGCACTCTTAGATCTTCAAAGACAGTTAGGTGGTCTCTCCAAATAGTTGCAAGAACACCCTCCCGGTCAGTTCTCGGGTAACACTTACCAGAACCCGGCTAATCATTCAGCCAAGGCCATCACTACTAGAAGTGGTAGGAATTTAGGAGAGGTAGTTAGGGAGAGTGTCGAGATAGAGAGTGAGGAAGAGGTAGATGAAGAGATAGAGATGGAAGCTCCTGGTCAGGTGCAAAACAGGCTAGTCCCAGCAAGTACCGCACAAACTGAGGAGCCTCAAGTAGAAAAGAGAGTAGAGAAACAACCAGTAGGAGTTAAGCCACCCTTTAATTGAACATTCACGCGTTCCATATCCTGCCCGTCTCAAGCATCAGAAATATACTAGGGAATACGGGCACTTCTTAGAGATGTTTAAGCAATTAAAGAAAATCTTCCGTTCATCGAGGCCTTGCAATCCATGCCTAAATATGCGAAATTTCTCAAAGATCTTCTTAAGCGAAAAGATAGGCTAGGTGAGTTGCATTCCGTTGACCGGCGGTTGTTCGGACGGTGGTTTTGAACAAGCTACCGGAAAAACTAACCGATCCGGGTACCTTCACCATTCGTGCTTTTTCGGGGGCGCCGTTGTTCCCGCTCATGCTCTAGCCGATTTAGGAGTAGCATCAACTTGATCCCATTCTCACTTTTGAGCGGTTAGGTCTAGGAGAGCTTACACCCACACGTATGTCGTTGTCATTAGCCGATCGTTTGGTCAAGTATCCTAGGGGTATCATCGAAAATCTCTTAGTCAAGGTTGATAAGTTCATTTTTCCGTTTGATTTTGTTGTGCTGACATGGAGGCCGATGAAAAGGTCCCCATTATTTTTGGCCGTCCATTCCTTCAAACCACCAAGGTAATCATAGATGTTTATGACGGTAAAATCTCACTTCGTGCAGGGGACGAGATTGTCACATTCGAGATAGATAGAGCCATGCAACACCCTAGTGGTAGTGACGATCATAGAGTCCGTGTCATTCCGTTTACTTCCTAGATTCCTTCATGTCATGTGTTGATCAGTGTGTTAGTTACATTAGCGTGGGTGATCTAGTGGGTAGAGATGAGATTGAGTTTGAAAGTGAGGATGAGGAAGTTAGAGATGATCCGGAGTGGATTCAGAATCATCAGAGTTGTGTGAGGTTAGAGAGGAGGTAGAGAGTAAACCCTTGGAGTTGGCACCTTTAGAGCTTAAGGTTCTTCCATCTCATCTTGAGTACGCCTTCTTAGCAGAGGAGTCTAGTTTGCCCGTTATCATATCTTCTAAGTTGATGGAGGGAGAGAAAGGTAGGTTAATTGAGGTGCTTAGGGAGCACAAAGATGCCATAGCTTGGAGATTGTCCGATATCAAGGGGATTAGCCCATGTTTTGCACACACCGTATTCTCATGGAAGACGAATTCAAACCGGTAGTGCAACCTCAAAGGCGTCTAAATCCTAATATGAAAGAGGTCGTTAGAAAGGAGGTGATTAAGTTGATGGAGGCCGGGCTAATCTATCCTATATCTGATTCCTCGTGGGTTAGTCCCACCCAAGTCGTCCCTAAGAAAGGAGGGATGACCGTGATCATGAATGAGAAAAATGAGCTTATCCCTTCCCGTACGGTCACCGGTTGGCGAGTGTGTATTGACTACCGCAAGCTCAATGACCCACCCGGAAAGACCATTTTCCTCTACCGTTCATCGATCAAATGCTCGAGCGTCTTGCGGGTCGTCAATTCTGTTGTTTTCTAGATGGTTTTTTCGGCTACTTCCAAATCCCAATTGCTCCAGAGGACCAAGAGAAAACTACTTTTACATGTCCTTATGGCACATATGCGTATCGACGCATGCCCTTCGGATTATGTAATGCACCGGCTACTTTTCAGTGGTGCATGGTCGCGATCTTTCAAGACATGGTTGAGAGTTCTATAGAGGTCTTCTTGGATGACTTCTCGGTCTACGGTGATTCCTTTGACCATTGTCTAGGTAACTTAGAGCGGATGATGAAAAGGTGCATAGAGACGAAGTTAATGTTGAATTGGGAGAAGTGTCACTTTATGGTGATGGAAGGGATTGTGTTTGGGACACAAAATCTCCAGAGTAGGGATAGAGGTCGATAGAGCTAAGATAGATACCATCAGTCGTCTACCTCCACCCACCAATGTCAAATCGATTAGGAGTTTTCTTGGTCATGCGGTTTTTATAGGCGTTTCATTAAGGACTTCTCTAAGATCACACGCCCCATGACCCGTCTTTTGGAGAAAGACGTTCCTTTCGTCTTCAACGAAGAGTGTCTTAAAGCTTTTACCATTTTGAAGGAGAAGCTTGTTAGTGCCCCCATTTTATCTCGCCCGACTGGAGTTTACCGTTCGAGCTCATGTGCGATGCGAGTGACTATGCCGTAGGTGCGGTTTTAGGACAAAGAAGGGATAAGCACTTTCATCCAATTTAATACGTGAGCAAAACGTTAAATGATGCTCAAGAGAACTACACCACCACGGAGAAAGAGCTCTTAGCTGTAGTATTCGCTTTCGATAAATTCCGATCTTATCTCATGCTTTCCAAAACCGTTGTTTTCACCGACCACTCCGCCTTGCGTTTTCTCTTCCAAAAGAAAGACGCTAAGCCCCGACTTATCCGTTGGATATTATTTCTTTCCGAGTTTGACATCGAGATTAGATACAAAAAGGGGGCTGCGAATTTGGCGGCCGATCACTTGTCGCGTTTAGAGGATCCGAATAGAGAAGAGATTCGTGAGGAGGCAATAGGAGATAGATTCCCTCACGAGACCATAGATTTTATAGAGGTGGAGAGAGAGGGATCGCCTTGGTTTAGTGACTTAGCGAATTATGTGGCGAATGGGTTGTCATGGGGAATATGAATGCCCAACAGAAGAAGAAGTTGTTTAGGGACGCGTGAAAGTGCATATGGGATGATCCGATCTTTTCAGGATAGGTAGCGTCGAGTTCTTAGGAGATGTGTCCTGAGAGAGGAAGGTAGAGAAATCCTTAGGCATGTTCATGAGAGGTTGACCGGTGGTCACCATGGTGCACATACTACCGCGCAAAAGGTTTTCGATTTCGGTTTTTATTGGCCCACGGTAGTAGATGATGCGGTAGAGTTTGTTAGGCATTGCGATGCTTTCCAACGTACCGGCAATATTTCATCCAAGAATGAAATGCCCCAACATCTTATCCAAGTTTTAGAAATATTCGACGTTTGGGGCATTGACTTTATGGGACCTCTTCCCCCTTCTAGTGGGAATCGGTACATCCTCGTGGCAATCGACATCGTTTCAAAGTGGGTGGAGGCTCAAGCTTTGCCTACGAACGATGCCCGAGTGGTGGTGAAAATTTCTAAAAAAGTTGTTTACTAGGTTCGGTACCCCTAAGGCCCTCACTAGTGATCGGGGGACTCATTTTTGTAATGCCTTGATGGAGAAGGAATTGGAGCGATATGGAGTCACCCGCAAACGAGTGGGCAAGTTGAGAATGCAAATAGGGGAGTGAAGAGAATATTAGAAAAGACGGCCGGGAAGTCTAGAAAGGATTGGTCCGACAAGCTTGATGACGCTTTGTGGGCATTTCGTACCGCCTACAAGACACCTTTAGGGACCACTCCATTCATGATCGTTTATGGCAAAGCATGCCATCTTCCCGTAGAGTTGGAACATAGAGCACTTTGGGCCCTTAAAACCGTAAACTTAGATTTAACCGAAGCGGCTAGGCGTAGATACTTTCAAATCCATGAGTTGGAAGCGCTTCGAGATGCGGCTTATGAGAGATCATGGAGTATTATGGAAAAGTCAAAAGCGTTGCACTATCAGAAATTAAAGGGGTTGAAGGAATTCTCGGTTGGCGATAAGGTACTTCTTTTTTTATTCATAAGTAAACTCAATTAACTCTACGACTACGACTCATATTCACACCATGTATCACATCCCCACACTTCAAGATTGCATTGTCCCTAATGCAAAGACGATACACGACTCTACCAACTACCTAGAAATTAAAAATAAAAGCAATACTATATACAATATATACAAGTGAAACGACTTAGCTGAATATATATGCAAGACTGTCAATGTGCCAGTCAATTCCACAGACGCCCTCCAATCCGAACACGCTCAGCAAATAATTCCTAACTCTCGGACACGGAACGGAAGCGGCAAAAATAAACACCATACCTATCAACAAACACACCTATTAGCATAGCATAATAATAGAAATATTGTTTTCACATCCAAACCATCAACAAACCAAACAAACTACCCCAAACCATCCCAACCAAGTACCAAAGTATTCAAAATTAGGGGTACAGACCAGGTTAGATTAAAATCAGCATAAAAGAAAAATAAAAGATACTAGATAAAACACCACTGCTGCTGCCTCCAATCTCTCGTCTTTGTCTGACTCCTCCGATCCCTGCTGGTAAACATGATACGGCTCAAACCCTGCCAAATCACTCGGTCCTGCCTGTGGCTGCCTAAAGGGACGGGGGAACGGAAGATGCATACCCTCCATCATGTACCGCATACCATGCTCTAACCTCTGCTGACCCTGCTCGTGCACCCAACGACTCTCCATCATCACCTGCCTAACACTCCCAAACTGGTTATCCACATAACCCTGCAAATCACCAAAATCGGTCTCCATCCGGTCATACAAAGAATCCAAAGTAAGTGGATCCGGACGTGGTGGCCTAAGAGGATACTGAGGCGCAGGTATCTGCTATCGGGTCCTCTCCCGATATCGTGGCAGAATGGCTCCCTGAAGTGTTGCAGCTGCAGTTGATCTTGGAGGTGGTGGAACATGTGGTCCCTGACTCACATAATCCCACTCTGGCGGGTCAGAATAAGTCAGAATACCCGCAGCCTGTAAATCCTTAATCCTCATAAACCCCGGTGTCGGACCCTCTCTCATCTTATCAGCCGGGTACCTATCAAACACACCTAAACTCTCCGCCAACCAAGAAAATGTAAGGGCCACAGTAAATCCTTGCACCCGAACCGCCCCTCCATGGTCTCCTCATCGATCATGCAAAGATAGTCGCCAGATTAGTGGGCCTCTGCTCCACATACACATCAAGCAAAACAAACTAACCTGATTAACCTTGTTGTCAGCCTGACCTCTCCCAACCAGTGTAGCTGCCAGAATCTTTTGGACAAAATGGAGAACCGGGTCGGTGATATCACTTGCAACCATGTTGTTTGAATAAGAACCCTCGAAATAGTTCCCCAAAACCTGGCCAACTCAGTCGACTTAACACTGTAATCATGATCCTTCTTAAAAACACCCTGAAGACTCGTAATAAAATCAAATGACTGCACTTCTTCCTGTAAAACTGCAAAGCCGCGGCAAACTGTGGAATGGTCATCTCATAAGATTTTCGACCTAGAGCAAAGAACATCGCATCCTTCTCAAAGAAATTCCCTTGTTTGTAATCGAATGTAGAATGAACTCAAGGGTAATCTCCTTATACTGCCGAGCATCACAATCTAAAACCCTTCTAAACCTCGGACCTAACAAATGCTCAACCCGGGCCCTCGCCCCCAAACGATCTAACAAGTCCCAATCTATCCTTCTAAACTTCAACAAGTCAACTATAATCAAAGAACCCAACCTATCATACTCCCCTAAGTTCAACTCGAATTGCAACAACGGGCTGTCCACAAGCCTTGTGATCTGGCCATGTGGAACTCCCGATCCCCGGTAGTCTACTTCCCTATAGTAGACATATTCTTCTTGCTGAGCTAACATATTCTTCTTGCTGAGCTAATTTTGGTATTTTTAATTTTTTAATTTTTTCTTTTTTTTAGGATCAACCATATAGCATTTCTTTCACGGTTGAAACTGAAAGAACTAAACATTTAATGAAAGACCGGGTTACCGTTTACAAAAGCATAAGTCATAAACAACCTCGCCTGAATGGAGATTGAGTACGGGTGAAGTGTTTTGAACCTGTACATGCATATAAGTAAACCCATGACCAACTAAAACTAAGACTACTAGACTCAATATATACGACTCAATGAACACTACCCCCTTCGGCATTTAATTGTCCTCAATTAAAACCCAAGTACCAAAACAAACTAACATTGAGTGTTAAAGTTAAAAGCTTTATGTCATAATCAGTGAAACGGGTCAAAATCTAAGTTATAAACGCAAGTTTTAGCTCAAGAATGACCAACCGAATCCCCACACTCAATGCTACTCGCCTCAAACCTACGACAATCACAAAACACATACTAATCAACCCAAACCACGCCGCCCGCAACCTGTACTATGTGAACTAACCAACCCAAACCATCTGCAACCTCATTCTTACACTACCCATGACCAAACACAAGATTAAACTAAAACCCAACACTAAATCTAACTTGATTCTAAACAAAAACTGAAATAGCGGACTCATTGTACAAAAATTACAAGAAAACATACCTTGGAATTGGATTAGGGAAGAAGAACTAAGAGAAATATGGTTAAGCTTGAAACCCTCGGAAAATGTCAAGAGAATGGTGAATGGTTGCAGATTGGTGGTGGAAATAAGTGGAATAGCGGTTATGGGCGAATGGGGTGGTTGATTCAAGTAAAAATGGCTGAAAATCGAAGATCTAAGGTGGTGTTTGGTGGTTTTCGGGGAAGTGGAGAAGAAGAAATGAGGCCAAAAGGGTGAAATTAGGGTTAAAAACGTACGCGGCTGCAGATATGGTCACTCGCGGGCCGTGAGCGGATTAGTCAAGTGAGTAGCGCCCCGCGACCGTGTTAATGACGTCAGATTTTTATAGCGACTCCCGGGCCGCGACCGAATCATGAAGAGGTAGTCGCGCCCCGCTAGTAGACAATTTTCACAGAAAGTTTCGAAAATTTCACTAGTTCATGCCTTAGAAAATTTTTCAACACTTAACCAAACATCCCAAAACACAACCCAAAATTTTTCTAACTCTGGAACTTACCTGGAACTCGTTTTTCTTCTCATTCCTACACTTCCTTGGCATAGAATTCCTGCAAAAAGACTCCAAAAACACAAACAAAGACTGACAAAACTACAAAGACATTCGTTAGCTACGAGAAATGATTAAAAATACGAAAATTACAAACGATACAAACTCTACACTTGAGTTTTCACTCAAGAAGCTAAGTGGTGGTATCAGGCACATTTTCGAGAGGAGTTACCTCCTTCTCAGTATTATTTATCGGACCACCTAAATAATGCTTTAGCCTATGACCATTTACCTTCCATGAACGTTGTGTGGCTTGGTCAAAATTTTCAATCGCCCCATGCGGAAACACTTCTTTCACAACATACGGTCCCGTCCACTTCGACTTCAACTTTCCGGGAAACAATTTCAATCTCGAATTATAAAGAAGTACCTTGTCGCCAACCGAGAATTCCTTCAACCCCTTTAACTTCCGATCGTATACATGGTGTGAGTATCGTAGAGTTAATTGAGTTTACTTATGAAAAAAAAATGAAAAATTGAAAAATTGAGACAATGTCTTTTGAAATAAGAAGTTTGCAAAAATAAAACGGAAAATGATAGAAAAGACAGGTTGTTGCTCGGGTTCAAATAATGATAATATGAGTTAAAAATATCGAGCTTGTGTCTAGTTTGGGATATGTGAATAGGCCCGGGTTTGGTTCTAGGTTCCTTTGATCTTAATGTACTAATTGTCAGTTTGCTAGTGGGTACTCATCTAGAAAAATGGGAAATTGGAACCACCAATAACAGTATAAGGAATGCGTTATAAGTTAAAATCGTCAGAGTTTTTAATCATGGAAAAAAAATAGAGGTGAAAAAAAAGTGAGCTAGAAACTAAGAAAAGTAGCGCAGGTCTACGTAATCTTCGTTGGGGATGGTGACTTGACTTAGAATGCCTCTGGGATGTGTGAAATCAAGTTGCATAGAAAAGAAAAAAAATTACTGAAGCCTATTGTAATCCGAGTTGGGGATAGCGACTCTACAGCCGGAATGCCTCTGGGTTAGGTAAAGCATCATCTAAGCTCAATGAAAAAAAATATAAAAAAATAAAGAAAAAGAAAAAAAATTTGGTTTTAATTTCTTTGATTTTGATATAAGACGGTTAGGAATTGATCCAGTGATCGTTCCTTTTGTTCTATAAACTTGAGGCGGATTAGATGGACTGTGGCTTTTAGTGTGAGATCCTAGGTAAACTGGCTGCACTTGAACTAAATTTGCATGATAAGGGCTTGGAACCGGGTTTTGGGTTTAAGAGGACAAACATATTTGCAATCGCAGCTAATACAAGTTTTGATTTTAATAAATATGAGTAGCTTTTGTCCCGAGTAGTTGCTTGTCTCTGATTTTCGTTTGCATAGATTCTTTTTCGAGGATGAAAAAAGAGTAAGTGTGGGGATATTTGATGTATTGTAAAATACATCGGTTATCCGTGTATAGTTTATATAGTTTTTGTTAGTTTTAGTTTCGTTTTCTGTAGAATAGTTAGTCTTTTGATCCAATTCCATTTTGCCGGTCGTATGAGTTTAAAGTAGCTGAAAAGCGTGAAAATTGAGTAGAAATATGAATTGGTTAAGTCCTGAACGAATTGGAGTAGCTCGGGAGCTGAAACGAACTGAAATTCTGGAAAATTGGGGCTTCTGGCGGGCCGCGACTAGCTAGGCTAATGCCTCTCGTCACCGCGAAAGGCTAACAAAGGGGTGACATCATAAAAGCGGTCGCGGGCGCGACTAGAAGGCCAGAACCCTCTCGCGGCCGGCGAGAGGGTGTTATCTGCAGATGGGTTCGAAATTCAGCTGAGATTTGGGGTATAAAAGCGAATTATCATCATGAAACCCTAACAACGAATTAAGGGAGACTTGGGCGAATTTGGAGCTTTCTTGGAGTAATTCCGAGCAGCTGAAGCATCCGGTTGAAGATCAATCAAGTGTAGCAACTTCGGGTCGTCATTCTAGTCATCCGGGTGTTCTCGTTTGTGCTATTTGATCTTTATATTTTGCATACCTGAAATTACTTTGTTTTGTTTTGTTTCCATGACTTTAGTTGGCTAAATCCTTTTAACTACCTAGATTAGATGAATGACTGAATAAAGTTTCGATTTTTACTTTGGATTTATAATTTGTGAGGACTGTTTAGAATTGTAAAGTCCTTTTCTATCAATTGGATGTGTTTGCGTATTTGAAGTTGTTTAGTTATTTTTTATTGCTTTACATGCATCTTGGTGACGGTCTATATCACATATAGATGCATGTTAGGTTTTAGCTTTTGGTGACTATCTATATCACATAATAAAGCTAGAATCTTTAAGGTGAAACCGCGGAATTAAACCTTAAAAGTGATAATTGGTAACTTAATAAAATCAGATATTCTACTAATCGTCAATAGCTGCAAGGTGCGAGGTTATTGCTAGGTCTAAGTCATTAGGCCGAAAGGTAGGAGATTTTTAGGAAGTAAACCCGTTGGCTATTGTCTAGCAAGTCCAATTGAGAAATTAGGTCTATCCTTGGTTTAAGTCTCGACAGGAAGTGAGCCTCATAGGATACTGTTATAAACCCATTAGATATCTGGCAAAAGAGTCTAATAACTGGTAGTTCAGCAACCTCGAGGGAACTATAGCGTGCTTTTGAGAAGGGTCAGAGGTCCTATTAGATATCCCGAGAGGTAAGAATTTAAAGATCCTGGTTCCTCATTAATCAATTTCCAAGTAAAATCGTTATTAAAATCAGTCAGGATTCTAGTCTAGGTAGTCCTTTCGTCATCTGAGTAAAACCCAAGTCTAGTTCGTATTCTTTAGTTAATTTAGTTTAATTAGTTTATTTTACTTGTTTTCTTAAGAACGTTAGAAACCTCCCTCATCAAACATTAAATCAGTTTAGTCCGTGTCAGTCAGAGTCTGATAAAGTAGTTAACTTAATCAGTAGAGTCTCGTGGGTTCGATATCCGGACTTACTTTAGCTATACTAGAGTCGATCGGTACACTTGCCGGTTAGTAGTTTAGTTCCTTTTAGTGAGTCTAGAGTATTACTTCGTGTCTAGATTTAGTTTAATTTTAGTTGTTTTTGTTAAACTACTTTTAGCACATCAAGTACCATGACGGCTGATGACTTCATTCGTGTAGATACGAGCCAATTTCTCGACTTTGTAATCTTCACGAATGGCGAGGAAGTTAGCGGATTTGGTCAATCGGTCAATGATAACCCAGATGCTGTCATGACCAGATGAAGTATGAAGTAATTTGGTGATAAAATCCTTGGCAATGCTCTCCCATTTCCAGACAGGACTTCTGGTTGTTCGAGCAAACGAGAGGGACGTTGAATGTTCGGCCTTGACTTTGGAACGCGTAAGACACTTTGAGACGTAAAGGGCAATATCTTTCTTCATCACAGGCCACCAATAAGATGCTCGAAAATCATGATACATCTTGTCAGCGCAAGGATAAATGGAGTATCGGGATTTGTGGGCTTCGTCCATCAAGGTGTTTTGAAGGTTGAGACGATGGGAATCCAAATGCGACCATGGTAGTAAAGGATACCATCGGCTTAGCTTTGAGTGGGTTTTCGACTCCACAATTCAATTCGTTATCGAGGTTATCCTCGTTAATAATGGCAAATTGTGCTTGGCGAATTAACTCGTTGAGTTTTCCCATGATTTGGTAGCAACCAACACTCTTAACAAGAGTCTTACGACTGAGTGCATCGGCCACAACATTCGCTTTACCAGGGTGGTAGAGAATATCGCAGTCGTAATCGTTTAACAATTCTACCCAACGACGTTGACGCATGTTGAGTTCCTTTTTATCAAAGATATGTTGGAGGCTCTTGTGGTCGGTGAAGACCGTACACTTTGTATCATAAAGGTAGTGTCAACAAATCTTTAATGCAAAAACAACTGCACCAAGTTCAAGGACGTGCGTAGGCGATGACCTTGTCCCATTGCATAAGGTTTATCTTTTTGGGTCAAAGTCATTAAAGGAACGGCGATTTTAGAGAAAGCATAGGAGCATTACAAAGCATGTCCTTGAGGGTTTGAAAAGAATCCTCTTGTTCGGACCCCAAACAGAAGGTTTATCTTTTTGGGTCAAAGACGTTAAAGGAACAGTGATTTAGAGAAGTTCGAGATGAAGCGACGATAATAACCAGCTAAGCCAAGAAACGCACGAATTTCAAAAGGCGATTTAGGTGCAATCCCATTCTTCTCAGCTTCTATCTTTGCAGGGTCAACATGTATACCGAGTTCATTGACGGTGTGACCAAGGAACTGAACCTCTTTTAGCCAAAATTCACACTTGGAGAATTTGGCGTAAAGACGTTCGGTACGCAAAAGCTGAAGGATAAGTTGCAAATGTCGCCCATGTTCTTCTTTCGTCTTGGAGTAGATGAGAATTTCGTCAATGAATATGATTACGAAGCGATCGAGAAAAGGCTTACACATGAGGTTCATGAGATCCATGAACACTGTAGGCGCGTTAGTCAAACCAAAAGGCATGACCACGAACTCGTAGTGCCCATAACGTGTGCGGAATGCAGTTTTAGGTACATCTTCTTTGAGAACTCGAAGTTGATGATAGCCAGAACGAAGGTCGATTTTTGAGAAACAAGTCGCACCTTGAAGTTGATTAAAGAGGTCGTCGATACTAGGAAGTGGATATCGGTTTTTTTACTGTAAGTTTGTTGAGTTCGCGATAGTCAATACACATCCGAAAGGATCCATCTTTCTTCTTGACGAATAGAACGGGAGCGCCCCAAGGAGAAGTACTAGGGCGTATAAAGCCTTTATCAAGAATCTCTTGAAGTTGGCTTGATAGCCCTTGCATTTCCGAGGGTGCAAGGGAGCCTTTGCAACAGGAGTTGCGCCAGGGATGAAGTCAATACCAAAATCAATAGATTGAGGAGGCGGAGGACCAGGAAGATCCTCAGGAAAAACATTGGGAAATTGACAAACGATGGGGACATCACTTATGCTTGGGCCTTTTTCTTTCTTCTCCACAACGTGGGCAAGAAAGGCAAAGTACTCCTCACGTAAGTACTTGTTCGCTTGGATACACGAGATTAGCTTAAGGAATTTGGAAGGTTTCTCGCCATAGAAGTTTAATGAATCATCGTTAGGAAGGGGAAGGCGAATGAACTTTTCAGAACAAACAACTTCGGCACGAACTCGCCTAAGCCAATCCATGCCTACTATGATATCGAAGCTTCCCAATTGCATGGGAATGAGGTCAATCAAAAACGTATGATCATTAAATTCAAGGAGCAATTAGAAAGGACAGAATCAACGGTGATGGATTCCCCGTTAGCGACTTCGACAGCGAAAGGATTAGGCAATTTGGAATGTTCGCACATAAGTAAAGGTTCAAATTCGACAGATACAAAACTTTTATCGGCAACTTTATCAAATAGACATGAAGCATAAATATGGTTGACAATGAACATACCAGTAATGACGTCATTGGAGTTTTGAGCCTGTGCAGAGGTAACCATGAAGGCTCGTCCTTTAGCAGGCTGAGGTGCTGCTGCTGTTGAAGTTGAGGCTGCTGGTTGAGTAGAGGACAAACATTGGCGAGATGATTGAGATCGCCACATTTGTAACATGCTCGCACAGGAGCATTCTGACGTTGGGGTTGAGGTTGGTTTGGGTTAGGGTTAGGCATGATGGCTTGATTGTTTTGGGGTTGGCGACAATGGCTAGCGAAATGCCCCATCCTGTTAAGTTGGCGCATTTCCGACAAGGGGTGGATGGGAGATGGTGGTAGGTGCACCGTTCACATTTAGGCCAAGTACTGGTGTAGTTTGTTTGGGTGGCTCGGTGTTTTGGGTAGAGGAGATAGCGTTTAGTGGTGAATAGGTAAGCGGAGTAACAACCGTGTTGTTCTGAATAGAAGCCTTCCGCTTCTTGTTCCTGTTGTTTTATTTCTTGGCTTGGGAGGGAGGTGATTCAGTAGTGGTGGTGGCTTGGTGTGCATGCTTCATGGAGACCTTGTCGTAGGCCCCATGACGAATGCAATTGTGGTTCATTTCAATCGTGATGCTATAAGCATCTTCGAGGGTTTCGGGCTAGCGGTGGCGACATGGTTTGTTAGTACAGGTGAGAGGCAGCGAATGAGTTAGGAGATAGCCTTGGGTACGGTATCCACTTGCCTAGGGCAAAGGATAATCAACTGTTTGATGCGCGTGATCAGTCCTTCGGCGTCGCTCCCTTGTTGAGTGAGGTTCCAGAATTCGTTTTCGAGTTTCTGGGTCTCGTGAGGAGGACTGAACTGATCCTTCATGAGCAGCCTTAGCTCTTCCCAAGGTAACGCGTGGGTGCTTCATTGCCACGCTTGTTTCTTCGGTGGTCCACCACTCGAGGGCTCTCTCAGAAAGACCCCTGTGGCGTTCAAGGTTCGGAGCTCATCCGGGCATACCGCTTCACAAAAAGGTGAGTTCGATCACGTGAACCATTTCATCATGGCGGTAACGCCATCATTACCAGTGAATTCCATGGGCTTACAAGCATGAACTATTTGAACTGGAACGTTGCTTTGGGAGGGTCCACCTTTGAGTCAACAGAGGACATGGGGGTTTCATGATGGTTTGGATTTAGCTTACGATGTTTGGGATAATCTTAGCCATATGTTCGGCCATCTGTTCAGCTACTAATCCTACTAATTCTAGCTTGGAGATAGAGTCTCCTTGGTTGTTTGAACCCCTCTTGGAGCCCTTGGATTTCTTGGAAGAACTTGGAGAAGACATCTAGGGTTGAAATAGAAAGGAAAAAGGATGAGACTTGATCATAATGTAAGAAAACAAGTTTTCATGTATAAGCATGGCTAATTCACGTATGTTGCATGTATGTAGCGAGCATTTAACGAGTATTCAACAAGTGTAATCACGTATGAATGCATATAAAGAGCGTAAATTTAGTTTATTCTCGAGGATTATTAGTGTTTTTGATTGCGAGAGCATGCGAATTTGTGTAACGGTTCGAAAAGAATAAGGTAACAAGTATAAAATCACATAAAAATTGAGATAACATAAAAGATTGGCTCAATAAAACATGGGATTGTTTCGGGTAGAGAAACGTCGACTATTCCAAAGTGATTCGTAAGATCTTTTGAGTTAGGGAACATGCTTTGGCCTAATAGGTAAAACGCTCTCATCGAGAATCGATTAACGGCATTATACCCTTCCAGTTACTACATGTTCCTAGTCGATCGAAAATTCGAGACTTTGGCGAGATTGAAAATCGAGGAACGGGACTTAATCGACAAGGTGCGGGTTTCACCCCTAACTTGACGATTTCGTACCATAAGTGTGGTTGTTTCTTACTAAACGAGGAGATATTCTGACTCGTTTGTAAGATCTACTAGAGTATGAAATGGAAGTTTCCATCAAGGTATGGATATCACTCCTAACTTGATGGTATAACTTCGTGAAAAATCGAATACGCGGAATGAGGGATTTCACCAAAAATTGTAAGTCATCGGACCTATCTTGGTGCAAATCGCCTTGTTTGCATCACGAGTGTCTTCAAGTCTTCAAGTGTATTGTGTAAACGTCTTAGGAAAGACGTTATATAAGTTTTAAGACCAAAAGAAAGTAAGAAGCAATGAGGAAGAATAAAGTTTTAAGCATGATGTAGGAATGGTCAAAATGGGACACTTAAACTATAGACTAAGTCGAACATGGCAATTATACTAATTCCCTATTGTTATGGCTCTTACCAATCTGTCACACCGCAACCGATGGCGGAAACATTCAAGGCGGGACGAAAGAGATTGCTCGTTGCTCATAATACTAATTGCGACAATATTTATTAAACCGGATCATTTCATAAGTAAAATATTCGAGTACAATACATGGAAATTCAAATACAACAATAATCAAGGCAAAATTTGATACAACAATTATAAACCTAACGTCTATGTGTGTATCTAGTCATCAACGCTACTCCAATTTCATGGCATCATCTTCATCAACCTGTAACATGTTTTAAAATAGAGTTCAATGCAAAAGCAAAAGCGAGTACACAAGTTTGGTGAATACATAGCATAGGTATAAAATGTATAACTCGAATTCACATGGTAATTGTAACAAAGACTATATTAACATGCACTACTAGATAAAACCCGAGTTTCCACAAAAGTTTACGAGATCGAGCTTCCTCGTCGCAAAGCGACAAGGAAAAATCTTAACATAACCCCGACGGGTGGTGTGCTACTCCTATAGCGCCATATATGTCAAATTGAGCTAGCTAAGTTAATGATCAAGCATGTATAATTCTAGCATGTATCTAAGCATAATAAGCATCATGTATCATGGATTGAGTATGTAAAAGCATGAATTTATGATAAGTGTATTTTGATAAGTAAACATGTTACAACCCAAAAGTGAGAAAGCGGTAAAGGGGTCGAGTGTACTCACGGTTTTGCTAAAGTGTTCCACTCAGAGAATCCCACGAGCTTGTTGTGATTAGGGTTTGGCACCTTGTCCTTCTACAAGAAGAACATAGGTATGAGTATGAGTTTTAACGGAAGATTCGGATTATCGAGAATGATTACGGAATAAAGAATAATTAAGTATTAAGATATATAAAATAGTCACTAAGTATAGCACTCGTTTTTGACACTATGATAGCCCATATGGGTTTGATGTGATTTCATAGGTTTGGGACCTATTAGAATCGTAATGAGGAACTACACACTTTAGTGATAAAACTTATTAAGTTGATAGGTGGATTTGTATTCATTATCAAGGTTTTGGTTTGATATATTATATAGTCCTTAGATTTATATATAGTTATATAGTCATGTAGAAGGTGGAAGGATGAACCATCCACTTTGGAACCTCTTGGTGTCATGTAAGTCAAGTAGGAGGTGGGAGGATTAACCATCCACTTTGGAACCTCGATTGGATTCACCACTACACAAGTGTCATAGACACAAGGAGGGTCATGAACATATAATTACAAAAACTACATAAAATAAAGAATTCTTCACTAAAGCTTCATATTAACCGAGTAAGCAAACTAGGGTCATGCATCCCATACATCCTTCATCGGGGACGTGGCGTAGCCTTGTTACTATGTGAAGGTCTAATTGGCCTTAGTGGTATAGGAAATCATCAAGTGACGTGTGGACTTTTATGTAGGATAGCCCAAGCTAACCTTGTAGTCTCACTAACATCAAGTTCAAGACTTGGCATCACTTGTGAGCTAAAAGCTCTTTGAAAACAGAAATTTTAGAGTGTTAGAACAGCCCTTAGTTCATATAAACAAGCTTGGTTAGGCTTCCTTAATCATAAGTGTGATTAGGAGCACAAGAACTCAAGTTTGTTGAAGGTAAAACATAAGTTTTAAAAACATTTGTTCAAAACAGAAAGTTTGGAGTCCTTTTCAGGGAGCTTCCAAGTCTGGATTCTCCAAGGAGAGGCCATGGAATCATACCCAAGGTTAATCCAAGTAAGTAGGAAAAAGAATCAAGTAAACCAGCCAAGAAATGAGTGAGTTATGCTCACTTTTGTAAGAGGTGCTGAATCTGCTCGAACTCTTGATTTCAGCCGCGATTTGGAGTGTTTGAGAGTGAATGGGGAGTGTTTAGAAAGTGAAAAATGCTTGGAGGAGGCTTGGGTTATATAGGGGATGGATTAGGGTTTCATTGGGTTGGGCTTTGGGAGTGTTTAGTGGGTATTAAGGCTTGAAACAAGGCCAAACACACCCTTAAAAGTGGGCTGCCATTTTTTTATTTTTATTTTTTTTTGCTAATTAAAGGTTATTAATTGGTTAATTTATTACCTTTTAATGGGTATGAACTTGTAATAAGGTGTGGCATGATATTCCTAATGTTTGGTTATTATAACCTAAGGTTTTATAAGCAAAAATAACATGTTTTGAAAAGATTAATCTAAACTAACACTTAACAAATTTGTAACACATAACGAAAGTGTCAGATAAGTGTAACTCTCACGATTGAATGATTATAATTTCCGTGATTGAATAACCAAGTATCTTGTATGAATGAAATGCTTTAAGAATTACGATTACACGAGAATTGTTTACGAGTTAATTTATGATACGAAGTATGTTAATAAACGTGTGTATGAATCGATGTATAAACATGTATAAGTAATGTATATTCCACATAAAAATGAATTTCATTACGATCAAAGTCTCGAATTTACAATGATTCAAAATGAGATACGATTACAAAGGAAAGAGTTTCCGAAAATAGAAATATGATACAATCTTTCTAAAAACGAAAAGCTGCGTAAAGCAAGGCGTTACATATAGTGTTTCACAAGCACGATATATGTTAAGGTGTGGCTTCTTACGAAGCTAATGACCAGTTTATCACATAAGAATGTCCAGTAATCCCGAATCAAGTATAACGTATCAGTACGCGTGTATTAATTTATTGTGTAAAATGATGATTGGGTAACAAGTATTAAATCGCATAAAAGTTAAGTTAATATAAAAGAGAGGCTTGATAAGTATTGGAGTGCTTCAGGTTTAAAAAACTTCGACTATTCCAAAGTGAATCGCAAGTCCTTTCGAATTAGGGAGACATGCTTTGGCCTAATAGGTATAATGCTCCCGTCGCCAGGCGATTAACGGTATTTTACCCTTCCAGTTAGTACATGTCCCTAATTTGATCGAAAATACGAAAATTTGGCGAGACTGAAAATCGTAGAGCGGGACCAGTCATCAAGGTGTGGATATCAATCCTAGTTTGACAATTTCGTCCCCAAAATGAGGTTTATTGAAGGAAACAAGATAAAATCTCGAGTCGTCAATAAGGATCCACTAGATTATGAAATGGAAATTCCCATCAAGATATGGATATCACTCCTGACTTGATGGTGAAATTTCGTGCAAGGTGTCATGTAAGGTGGATTGAAATTCGTCACCAAAGGCAGGAATCACCCATGTTTTGATGAGTTATTTCGATTGTGGAACAAGAATATTCTCAAGAAGGTATTTTGCTTTTTGTGTCTTATGAAAGACATATTGTAAGTTTTAAGACCAAAGGAAGAGAGAAGCAAGGTAGGAAGAATAACAATTTAGACAAGTATCAAGAATGGTCAGAAGGATGGTACTTAAACTATAGACTAGGTCGAAAATAGAAATTCTACCTAATTCCCTATAGTTATGGCTCTGATACCAATTTGTCACACCCCAACCGATGGCAGAAACATCGGGATGAGACGAAAACTAGATTGCAAGAGTCATCATAACGTTATTTGTGTCGAGTATTTAACAATTACCTTTTTCATTGCTTAAATCAGATAATACAATTTTGAATCACGACACGTATAAAAGAAATATAATTTCATTGATAACAGTTTAATACATGATTTTGAAACTAAATACAACATGTATGAAATAAAATACAATACATCAAGTATTTAAAGTTTAAATGCGTTTCTAGGCAATCCTACTAGATTCCATGAGTTATCGGATTTCCTGCAACATGTATTAAAAGCATAGATCAATACAAAAGTATTGGCGAGTATACAAGTTTGAATTTAAATATAAGTATAAAAGTTCGTTTTCAAAACCAACATGGCAACTTGTGTTCACGTTGAAGCTAGCATGCACAAACAACCTAAGCAAGACGATCATCATGGATACACAAGTTTAAAATTAATTATGCATAAACAACCTAAGCACGTCAATTAGCATATATACACGAATTGAAGCTAACAAGCATAACATCCTAAGTATAACGAGTATGCGTTCGTTGGATTTTGTATTTGATACATGTTACCCCAAAATGTGTTAAAGTATAAAAAAGGGTCGAGTATGCTCACATTTTAGCGAAGCGTCCCTTGGAACTTTCGCGAGGAGTTGAAGAGTTAACGGCGGATGCCGAGGTCATCATACATGAGTACACGTAGGTAATGAAATGCGTTTAGAATAAATATACTTTTAATCAACGTATATATGTGTATATATATATTTAAAAATTAATCGGACCTTATAGACTCGTTTTATTATTTAACGCGTTTTGTTTTAAGGAATTTTACGAAAAACTGGCAAAGTTTCCTCTGTTTTTTGGATGATCCCGACAAATAAGTTGTCGATTATAATTTCAAAAATTCAACATTATATATATACAAGTTATAGGGTTCGATTCCGCGGTATAAATATGAAAGCATTATCATTAATATTGTGTCGTTTATATTTTCAACTCAATAGTTTTAAATGACGACATATATAACTTACGATTTCCGATTAAAACCCCACCTTTCATTTTGTAAATCCGATATTTATACCTTTATAATGTCATCTCGCTTTATTAATCGGTTTTGTTTTTAATGCTCGATTTCATATTCAATAACAATATTATATATATATATATATATATATTATATATATTATTATATATAAACAATAAGAATGAATAAGCGTCATTATTTTACCAGGCTCGCGTCGACCGTAGCAAATCACGTTTTGACCGGGTTGGACCCGAGTCGACTGAAATTGACCGAAACTGGCCGGGTTTAATCCCGTGACCAAATCTGACCCGAGTCTACCCGTTGACCGCAGCTAGCACCGTTGACCAGTTTTTTATCGTATTTGACCAGGTGTGACTCGAACCGGAACAACACCGAAACACAACTCAACACTCGAACACCGAACCGAACATTGAATCTGAGTTGACCCGAACCACGGACTGAAATGAACAAAACTTAACTCATACCTGAATTGATCGAGGTGGCTGTTGACTGCAGCTGACCCAAGCCCAAACGGAACCCAAACAGGGATTGTACCAAGTCAGACCCGAGTGAGCTGACCGGAGAGACTACCGTTGATCCGAGTTGAATTGGAACCTGGCTGAAGGACCCGAACCAAGGCTGAAATGGAAACACATGGCGCAGCCCCAACGGTTGTGCACCACCGCCGCCGTCCTCCTTCGGGAGGCCAACACGCCACTGTCGCCACCACCAGAAATGGTGGTCGGCCGCCGATTAGTATGGGGAAGAGGCGAACTAGAGAGATGATAGGTGTGGAGGTGGGTTTGTTGCGAGAGAGAGAGGGAGGTCGTGGGTGTTCGCCGGAGATGTCGTGCCAGAAAACCGGCTGGAGCTTTAGTCAGTCGCCGACTAAAGAGAGTAGAGACGAGAGGGGGGCTGCATGTTGGAGTGGCTAGGGTTTCCTTCTCTTTTTAAGAAGATGGTGTTAACGTGGGTTTTTAAGTAGTTAGGGTTTGTAAGTGGTCTAGGCCCTAGGCCCGTTAGCGCGTGTGACAACTTCTTTCAGCACAATGACGTTCCTCAAGCTCCCTTGTAGAAACCGAATATCATGTATTATTGTATTTTATTGTTTAAGATTAACGATGTGTCGAATAGTGTCGTTAATTATATATACATATATATTGTATATATATCTATATAATTATACTATGATTAACGCCTCGACTCTTAATATTTATGTGAATATTTTTAAAAATACGGATATTAAAATACGAGGCTTACATATTTATTATAAAAAAATTCTCTCCTAAAGTACGCGCCAAAAACATCATTATATAAACGACCTTACCATAACTTCCATTGATCATACTAGAAAACGCCACATTTACCCAAAACGTCAAATTTAAAAAAAAAACTCTGAAAAAAGCACAAATGGCAAACATTATTTTGTAGTCCATTGTACGGATCGTTCGGGCCTAATTTAGCAAACCTAAGGTAAACGTGCGGAATCCGTTTGCATAGACGACATTGGATACAAGTTCTTTACTGATTAATCACTGTTTCATTAATGTGTAGACGTTACAGATCCTGGAAACACTTGGACAGAGCTTCGCCTCTGTCGGGAGAAAATCTCTGAATCTTATAAATGAAATGACAAGTATCATATTTATAGGAGAACAAGTTCGCTTGAACTGTGTCATGGACAAGTTCGGGCGAACTTGTCCTAGGCATGAAAAGTTCGAGCGAACTTGTCCTAGTCATGACAAGTTCGGGCATACTTGTCTCCTATCACTCATAAACTTAACATTTCGCTTCGAAACACAGACTCGACGTAATATGATGACGTAGGCAACAAACATATGTATCAACAGACTCCCCCTTGGATGTTGCTGTAGTCATCATTCTTCAATTAAGTTCCTGACTCTTTAGTGTTCTCTTGATCTTTATTTCTTGAATAACTTTAACTTCCATGACCTTCATAACATATATAATCCTTTTCTCTTTTCTTCTCAAGCTTGTCTTGATAAAACTTTAATCACCATGCTCCCCTTGCTTTGAGCTTTCTGGTATCTTCAATCAATATGTTTTATCCAGCTCCCCCTTAATATCAACTTCCTGTTTCAAAGTTACTCAAACATTCAAATAAACATTTCAGATTCAAACTTTGAAATTTCTAAACACCAACATTTCAAATTTTAATCTCCTCTTCAGTTTTTAAACCCTTTCAGTTATTCAAGTCCAAATTAATGACCTTGAATATCTGATTCATGTATCATGTTCAACTTAATGATCTTTTTTAAACGTTTTGACACTAAACGGACACATTTATTCAAATGTAAGTTTCAACTTAATGAATTTTTAAACTTTTAGATCAATTTGAAATTTTCAAACTTTTGATCAGCAGCTTTAGATTTTGAAAATCAGCATTTCATCATCAGTGGCCAGAACTAAAAGATAATATAATCTTTTGTTTTTATGTAAGGAATATCAAACTCTAACTACGTACAAACATATTTACCTGACATATTTTTGTTGAGTTGTGTTAAAGGATCATATAAGTTTTTGAGACAAATCACAAGTACCATTTACCTTTTGAGACTTTAAGTTTTAAACAAATTTACCTAGATTGTCGATATGTAGTCCTCTTAAACTTCAACACATTTTTCAATTTTTCCAAGATACGTTATGTAGAATTAAGAAACTTGACTTAACTATGGTTCCCATCTCAGAATATACTCACGTATCAAGATTCCCTAGATTTCATCTTACAGGTGAGTATAGCGTAATTGATATCTGTATCAGGGTTGTGTGAGACCTTGAGAGCTCAGGTTAGTACCATCGTACGACAGAGAGATGAAGGCTCGACTTATAAGGTAGTGTTCCAAAATGGAATCTTTTAAGCACTACAAATGATTAGATCTTTCGATTCTTTTCAGCTTTGCATGCAATTTAGGGGTTTATAGCAAAAGCATTATAGAAGTTCTAGGCTATTGCTTCGCAAAATCAGAAGAACTTGTGTAATACCCCAGATATCAATTATCTATAAAGACCTTGTATCTCAGAATCAGGAAATCTCTCAAACGAAATTTCGGAGTACTAAGTCCATATATCCGAGAGATGTTAATCCACAAAATTAAGCAGTTGTAAAATTTAGTTTATATATCAGAAACAATTTACTGAACATGTAAAGCCTATCGACACATCCACATTAAGACTTGTTTATCACTTTTTAAACTTTACACTCTTTAGCATACTGTGATAGTCCACTGATGTACTATCATATCCTTTTTATCCACAAAAACTCTTTTTGCCTTTTTCAATGTTTTTGTACTTTTCGTATTTAATATGTTTTTTGATTTTCTGAAAATTTTTTCTCCCCCTAAAATTCAAAAACATATTTTTGGAATTTTTATTTATAGAAACATTGACCAACTGATGAGAATCACTTCAACTCTCCATCCATTACTACTTCACAATTATCTTTTAAGCACACTCCCCCTCATGATGACAAAAACTTTGACATTTTGTGTTTATAACAATTTACTGAACATGAGTTTTGTCCTTGTTCAACAGTTAGGGTTCTGTGAAAATTTTCAAATTTTCTTCAAAAATTGTAAAATTTTCAAGTAAACGTTTATTGGAATGTATTTTCGAAAAATTTTCTCCAAAAATTTTCAAAAATGTAAAGTAAACGTTATAGAAATGTAATAAGGCATTTATATAGAACTTGATAACTCGACCCGTCTTCATTGTGTGCTACGGAACTCCATTCTCAGTAATTTTCTTTCATCTCAGAAATTCCTGCATAAAAAAATTCAAACAATTAGTTGAATAGTGGCACCCAAACCTTTTCAGCCTTAGGCATTGTTTTTTCAACCTTAATTTTGATTTTCTTTTCACAATCAGGTTTATTTTGGACTTTCTCAAATTTCGAAAAATCATCTAAACTTTCAATTTTCACTGATTGTGTAAATTCTTTTTCTTTGACCAACCATGATTGATTTTTCGTTAAAGCTTTCTTGAAATATAATGTAGAAACTTTTTGTTCATTACTATTTGAGGATTCACCAGTTTCAAAATTTAAAAACTTAGTAATAACTGGTTTCACCTTGTTTGTAGTTTTTGTACATTGTTTCCAAACCTGAGTTGGTACTATCAAATCTTCAAAAATTTTCTTATCAATATGAATAGGTTTGGATTAATTTGAAAACATTTTCTAGCAATGTGTCCAGTTACTCCATATTTATGACACACCATGTTATCATATCGATCTTTTCTATCAAACCATACACTCAAATCATAACACTTATTTGACGTGTGGTAGCCATCTTTCCTGCTTCTTCTGTAACTTTGATTTGACGTTAAAGCACTGCGGTCCGACCTGCACCACTTATCTACAAATTTTTGTGAGTTTTGATTTACAAATGTTTGTGAATTTCTATCATAATTGGATGATCGTACCGATGAACTTTTATTTTTCTTTTGAAAGTTTTTAGAAATTTTAAAACTTTGTTTTTCCTTTTGTTTTTGTTCTTCATTCTGCTTAGAAGGTTTTTGCGTTGAGCATTCACCTTTCTCAGTAGATTGTAGAACCGTTTCTTGAAATTTTTCTTTTAGTTTTAAAAATATTTCATGTTTATCATTTTTAGCTTTTTCATCAACGGTATCATAATCACAATCCTCAATTATGACATTGTCATAATTTGTGATTTTATTACTTATTGAATTTTCTTTTTATTAACATTGATCGATTTTGGACATATATGATCTAACTTTACTGAGGAAGTCACAAAACCTTTCAATAACTTTTCTGAATTAACAGCTTAACTTTTTAACAGTGTCAACTTCTTTTTCAAGTTGAGCAATTTTCTCAATATGAGAATTTATTGCTTTTTGATTTTCTATATTTAATTATTCAAAAACATTTTTTTCATTTTTAAACATTTTTATTTCATTTTGAAAATCTGTTAACATTTGTAATTTTTCATTTTCTAAAATTTTTATTTTGTTTTCAAAATTCTTTTCATTTTCTTTTAATGTTTTATTTTCTAATGTCAAACTCTCTAGATTATTCAAGAGTTTGACATTATCTGCCAGATAATCATTCAGATCTACATCAAATCCTTGGCAGACTGGTTTAGAGCTTGGAGACTCTTTTCTTTCACAGTTCTTTGCCATTATACTCCCTTCTCTCTTCAATTGAACATTTGAACTTTGTGCTTCCCGATCATTTCCTTGATCACTAACACGATCAGACTTCTTCTTGATTAGCACCTTCTTGTTCTTAATCGTCTCAGCATTCTCCAAATATTTAGCGCCCAGAGATTTCCACAAAACCAAGATATCTTCTTTTATCGATTGCTGTAACACGGTTAGTATCATCTTTTCATGGGCATATGCATCATTCAGTTTAGGTGTAAACTTTGATACTGAAAGCTCAGCTCCACCTTCATCGACTGGCCATTTAAATCCAGTTTGAATAGCAACCCAACCACAGAGGTGATTTGCTCGTACCCAGTTCTCGAATTTTTCTTTCCAGCTTTCATACTCGTTCATACTCATCAATTTTGGCGGCTTCACGGATCCCATTTCGTTTTCCAAATTTATTTGTCGATCAAAACACTTGAAATATTATTAGCAAACAGACAATTTTAGTAAAATTTGACTTCTTAATCGACAATCGGTTCGCTAAAAACGTTTAAAATTTTTTAGAAAACTGTTTTTATTAGATTAGAGCTTTAACTCGTCTCGTCGATACGAATCTAACAATATATAATGTCCGAGACGTTTTTCGGGATTTTCATGCCTTTTTTCTTTTCTATTTTTTAGAGAAACCTTGGATAAGTTCGGGCGAACTTGTCACAGCTTGTGAAAATCAGCTATTTAACAAGTTCGAGCGAACTTGTATAAACTTTTCAGAGAATTTCACTTTGAAACAAGTTCGGGCGAACTTGATGAAAATTCTTGAAAAGCTTGTCAAGTTCGGGCGAACTTGATGAAAAATCACTCAAAAGTGAGTTTTCAATCAAGTTCGAGCGAACTTGCATACAAGTTCGAGCGAAGTTATGTTTTTAAACATGGTTTTTTTTCAATTTTTCGACATGAATTCGTTTGTTTTAAGCTCTGATCTTTTCAAAGGTTTATCTATTATGGATTTTACGTATTATACTTGAAAATCAGTCCATTTTGTCCGTGAAATGTCCAAGAAAAGTTAAAAATGAAAGAAATGAGTAGAAGATGTGAAGTTCTATGTCCAATGTCTTCAAATTAGGCTAATCCTGCTCTGATACCAATTGTAGGTCCGTTGTACGGATCGTTCGGGTCCTAATTTGGCAAACCTAAGGTAAACGTGCGGAATCTGTTTGCATAGACGACATTGGATACAAGTTCTTTACTGATTAATCACTGTTTCATTCACGTGTATACGTTACAGATCCTAGAAACACTTGGACAGAGCTTCGCCTCTGTCGTGACAAAATCTCTGAATCTTACAAATGAAATGACAAGTATCCTATTTATAGGAGAACAAGTTCGCTTGAACTATGTCATGGACAAGTTCGGGCGAACTTGTTGTCACACCCCGACCCGCAGCGGAAAAGGTGATCGGGGCATGATTGGGTTATCATCAAAGCTCATGACATTTATTAAACGTTTCATATTCATTAATACAAATTAAATGGAAATTTACAATAATGTTACAGCATGATCTAACTAACAATCTAACTTCTTTGTTCTCTTCTAAGGCATATCCTATGTTATCCTTGCTTCAACCTGTTCACCTGTATCATGTGTAAAAAGGTTTTTGGATCAACATAATGTTGGCGAGTGAATCCTATGGAAAACATTTGAACAATTTATTTAAATTGATTATGAAATATGTGCACAACCAAACATGAGTAAAATTAGATGTAACTTGATCAACAATCATAATATGTTAAATGAAAACACACATGAACAATAATGGAACAATTAGAGGCACGCGATGCTCAACTCGTCTCTCACGAGGAACTGAGGGGCCTGATGAATGAATTGCATAAACATGATGATATGAATAACACACTACAAACAAAATAAACTCAATGAAACACACATGAATAGTAATGAATTTGATGTGAAGCACGCGATGTTCTACTCGTCTCCTACGAGGAACTGATGGGCTTAATATATGAGTTTCATATAATTTGACAAAGGAATATAAGTAAATCACAACAATAGAACAATCTAAGTTTAAGTCATGATGTGGTATGGCACAAGTTTAAATAAATAAATTAATTAATTTCATAACACATGACACACCCCAAAAAGTGTAATTTAAAAGGGGAATTGTAAGATTCACTCACAGTGGGTGCGTTCGGTTGATGACGTTGAATGCACGCGAAGTGGTTTTAACCACGAGTGAGGTTTAACCTAGATAAATCGCATTATGGTTTGGTAAGTAAACGGATTTTATTAAATTATTTTAGTAGGATTGTTGGGTGTATTTTTGTGAATTTGAGGCTATTTTCTAACCTTAAAAATGTTATTTTTAAGTATTTATAATTGATTTTTAATTAAAATAATTAAATAAAAATAATAAAAAAATTATTTTATTTTTGCTACAGTGACTTTGACCTGTTGACTTTGACTGGCGTTGACCGGTTCGAGGCATATTGTTGTGCGCTGGGTGAGGCTCGAACCCGAGACCTCCCGTACGCGTGCACGCAGCTCTACCAACTGAGCTACGTGTCTAACCCGTTATATATCCGATTTTAATTTCATATATACATTAATTAGAATTTACAGAAAATCATTTTTATTTTAAAAACAGTTTAAGCGGACCGGTCTTGCACTCCACAGGTCTCGAACTCGGGACCTGTGGTTTAATCTAACACACAGTCCACCGCTGGACTGTGTGTTCAACATGTTATATAACTTGATTTTTATTATACTTAAAGACAATTTAGTTATTTCCTTTTTCTGCCTTATTTAAAAAGAATAGATAATTGTCCGAGTCGGTGCTGAAGACCGGACTCGAACTCGTGACCAGCGATATAAACAAACACACAGTCCACCGCTGGACTGTGTGTCTAACTTGGTTATTATTCCGGTTATCAATATACTTAACATATAACTATATCGACTCCGGTTCAGTTAAACAAAAATTTGATTTTTATTAAGGCAGCGTGTGTGAGACGGGAATCGAACTCGAGACCTTTGCATTATTAACGTTTTATGTGCACACAGTCCACCGCTGGACTGTGTGTCTAACCCGATTAATTTCATGATTTATATTATACTTATATGATACAGAATTACGTCGTCTTCTTCATCCAGTTTGAACCAGAATCGGAACTCGACTGGTTTAAGATTCTTATCAGTTTATTAGCGCTTTGCAGTCCATTAAGGTAAGATAAAGGTGAAAAGATAAAGAAAATAAGCGAAAGAGGTATACCGACTGGATCCTCTGTTTTTCGGCAGAAACTCCGGCGACCGAATTCACTTCCGGCGACGTGTTCCTTATAGCAGCTAGTCTCCGGAAAGCTTGGAAAAAGTAAGGGTGACTTCGGTAAAGGGTTAGGGGGTTCAGTAAAGCTCAGGGATTAAAACTCGGTTTTCCGGCGAAAAACAGAAAAGTTCCGGCGAGGGAGTTTTCGCCGAGAAAGAGTGGGGTTTTGTGCGAAAAGGTCTTCAATGGTTTGAGGGTGAATTTATAGGGGAAAATGGAAATGCATTTGGTCTGATTTCCGACTGTATTCGTTATTTAAATTTTCCGGCGGTTTTGAAAAGTGTCGTGGACTTCAAACATCGGTTATAACCGATATCTGGTTAATAGTTTACTTTATAACGTAAATCGTAGTTAAGACTCGCGAGAATTCCGGGATTCCAACGACTGAACTGATTGGGCGCCGGTTTTGAATTTATAACGTTACTTTATCAATTAAATGATTCTATTATATAACAAACAAAGCAGTTGGCGCAGTGGTTTGTGTGAGTGAGATAAGTTGCTTAGCTGATTCGGTACAGACCCGGGTTCGAAACCCGGCAGATGCAAATCATTTTTATTTTGCGATTTTTGACAGTTTTTCAAAAACTAAATATATATTCCCGTATAATAATTGATTACGGATCGTTTAAAAATATTTTGGGCATTTAATTCGCAACGAAAATTTTGACTGACTGTTCGGTTGATAAACGGAGCGGGTTTGGTAAATCCGTTTTTTGACGGATGTTACAGTATCCCCTGCTTTTTAGAAATTTCGTCCCGAAATTTAAATAATGATATATTTTGACTAAAAGGATGGTGATGTTTTGTTTGACAGTTGTATGCTTAGCAAAATAAGGGCTTAAGTTTTTTTTTTTTTTGAGGCGGTAACGTTCCTTGTAAGGGTTAGGTACCCTATTCAGGAATCGCTTTTTGTTGCCTACTGTATGAATATTGATAAACAGGAATGATTCGCTAAAAATGATATCATGCATAAGAGTTTAGGTACGTTTGGGAAAATATGGTTATATCCTAAGGCAAAACTTCTAACAGTACAATCTACATGGAACATAAATAAAAACTCAACATCTGATATTTGAACATAAGTAAGCACGACAGCTAATATTCAAACATGAATGAACACATCAGCAAATATTTGAACATGAATAAACACATCAGCAAATATTTGATCATGAATAAACACAACAGCAGATATTTGAACATGAATAAACACAACAGCAAATATTTGAACATGAATAAACACATCAGCAAATATTTGAACATGAATAAACACATCAGCAAATATTTGATCATGAATAAACACAACAGCAGATATTTGAACATGAATAAACACAACAGCAAATATTTGAACATGAATAAACACATCAGCAAATATTTGATCATGAATAAACACAACAGCAGATATTTGAACATGAATAAACACAACAGCAAATATTTGAACATGAATAAACACATCAGCAAATATTTGAATCCACATTCCGATAGCCTATATGTTTGAATGATGGAAGTTCCTCTCTCGTTTGTTATGATGGAGAGGTTAGTTTATGTAGAAATGGAACACAATCCAATCTCTTTAAATAACATGATGATATCAATGTAACACAAATTCCAACCAAGGCAATACTAAATCCTACATGGAACTTCTCATAACCGCCTGATAATGCCTCTGATCCTTTGGCAAGAATACTTATATATAGGAAGTACCAGCGGCGTATCCACCATATTCTTGCCAAATTTTCATTAGTTTTATCCACAAGTTATGATTGGTTACCAAGAAACTAATAAATCCTACATAGAACTTCTCATAACCGTCCGATAATGCCTCTGATCCTTTGACAAGAATACTTATATATAGGAAGTACCAGCGGCGTATCCACCATATTCTTGTCAAATTTTCATTGGTTTTATCAGTGAATTATGATTAGTCCTATAACTCTACAATCAATACAACAAACATAAATTACTGAAATGAAATATATCTGTGCGATCAAGGCTCAATCGAACGGAGCCGATCGTATTGCATGTACTGAAAATGAAATGGATGTGCGCTCAAGGCTCAATCAAACGGAGCCGAACGTATTGAATGTACTGAAATTGAAATTGTGTGCTCAAGGCTCAATCAAACGGAGCCGAGCGTATTGCATGTACTGAATATGAATAACTTAACCACACAAACAGCCTATGCATGGAACCTCTCATAACCACCTGATAATGCCTCCGATCATTTGACAAGAATACTTATATATAGGAAGTACCATCGGCGTATCCACCATATCCTTGTCAAATTTTCATTGACTTTATCCGTAAGTTATGGTTAGTTCGATGCGACTCTACTACAAACACCACAACCACAAGATACTGATAATGAAATTGTCTGTGCGCTCAAGGCTCAATCAAACGGAGCCGAACGTATTGCATGAACTGGAAATGTAAATTGAAATGTGCGCTCAAGGCTCAATCAAACGGAGCCGAACGTATTGCATGTATTGAAATGTAAAATGAAATAACCGATCAAGGCTCAAACAAACGGAGCCGATCGTGCGGGCACGCCCTGATCAACCCATAATAAAATGGGGATCAAACTCAACCTCGATGGATGGGGAGCTACAGCCTCGGCAAAAGCATATACTGAAAACAATATATAATATATAATATCCAATAATATCTCTAACAGTCTACACATGTGATAAAGAAAAACACAAGACTAAACAATAGGAGTTGAATCTGGATCTTCGGCGAAGAGGACTAGCTGAGTATCTTCATCTGGGCCGTCATTATCTTCGACAGGATTGGCGTTGATATTGAAGACTCCCTCTTGCTGGTGGCATAGTGGTTGGGTTTTCTTGGTTTACTTGGTTAACTGGGTTTGATTGGGCTTGAGTGTTGATAACGTTAACCAATTGAGGGCATGTGTTTCTAAAGTGGGTAGGGTCGCCACAATTGAAACAGGCTCGCGCATATGGGAACATGGGGTATTGGGGTTGGTGATAAGTTTGGGCCATGTTTTGAGTAGGGGAAGAGGTTTGGTCTTGAAAGGTGCGACAAACATTGCTCAAGTGACCATAGCGTCCACAAGTTGCACGTAGACGACAAGGTAGAGTATGGGGATGGTGATAAAAACAGTTGTTGCATCGAGGGTGAGGTCCAAGATATGGTTTCTTATTTGGGTAAGCTGAGTTGGGTGCCACTTGGGTGATTGGGATAGCTCGGATGGGTATGGCATGAAAAACGGGTTGATTTCGTTGAGTAGCAGCGAAAAGTCGCCCGACTCTTCTTCTCTTAGGATTGGGTTGAGAAGGGGATTCGGTTTGGCTGGAGTCGGAGGTTTCAGTCGATTCTTTATCCTTCTTCTTCTCCTCCTTGAAGTCTTTGTTTCGGATTCGGTTCTCGGTTAGCTCTGTTGCTAGCTCCATTGCTGCTTCCAAAGTTGCAGGCTTGGTACTTATCACAGGGTCTTGAATCTTTGACGGAAGACCACGAATGTAGTGCTCGATCAAACGGCAGAGGGGAGTAAACATGTTGGGAACCATTTGATGTAATTCGAGGAACCTTTTGTTGTAGGTGGTGTGGTCTCCTTCCATTTGCTTCAATGAATAAAATTCATCTTCTAGCTTCTTGATTTCGCTCCTTGGGCAAAATCGTCTGGTCATGATTTCTTTCAATTCGTTCCAAGTTAGGGTCATAGCATCTTCAACACCTCGTTTTGCCTTCTCTGTATTCCACCAAGTAAGTGCTATCCCATATAGTCGACCGGTAGCATAACGCACTTTGCGATCATCAGGGCAATCGCAATTTAGAAAAGTATTCTCCATTTCTTCAAACCAATGGAGGAGTGCGGTGACACCTTCAGTCCCTTTGTATTTCGGAGGGTCGCATGATTTGAAATGCTTGTAGGTGCATTTAGTGGTATTTGGGGAAGAGTTGAAAATGTTTTGGTTTGCTTGATTGACAGGATTAACGGTAAGTGCTTGTTGAACTTGGATTACAATGTTGGGTATTACGGCAGCCATTTGTTGAGCGATTAAGGTAGCCATGCGTTCGCGGGCTTTTCTTGCTCTCGTCTTCCTACGGGCGAGGTTAGAAGACATCTACAATGAATACATGACAAGAGTATGAGTTGGATGCTTTTGGGATCATGGGTCGCATTCAAGAATGAACATTCATAAAATAATTATACAAAAATACTACATCCATAGGATGTCTTGGGCTTTGCTCGCTGTTAGGCCCGTCATGCCGCCATACTTTACCTGTGTAATCATGTGGGCCCCCATGAATACCGGTTTTTTCATATGGTTCGCACGGTTTCTGCCTGGTTGCGTACACAAAAACCCGGAGAAAATCGAGAAATATGTATACAACGTGTGATATTCGGAATGTGTCCAGGTGTAGACACGGTGACACCTCAAAGTAGGGTTAGTTCGAACGACGTTTGGTGTGGCATGCTTTGGCCTAATAGGTCCTTCGTACTCTCATCGTTGGTCCCCAGGTAGGCAAACTGGTCCGTTATATTGGATTTATACGAATGCCAGCCTAGACAGGACGTTCCGACTACCGGTACTTGTACCCTTCCAGTTACTACATGCCCGTCGCAGAACTTACTTTGATGAGATTTGAAAATTGCACAAAATCTTTGGATAATGAGAGTATGAAAATAAATCGAATACATGAACATCGACATATGTATAATGAATATGTTTATATGTATGATGAATATGTATATAAGCATGTATGTTTGACTGAAATGTAAACAAATATGAAACAAATAAATATCACAAGTTTGTATGTAACCACCTAATCAATTAAAAATTTAGGCAGACTATAGTATAGGCTCTAAGGGTCTAATAACCTATCCTATATCCCTATAGTCATGGCTCTGATACCAATCTGTCACACCCCGACCCGCAGCGGAAAAGGTGATCGGGGCATGATTGGGTTATCATCAAAGCTCATGACATTTATTAAACGTTTCATATTCATTAATACAAATTAAATGGAAATTTACAATAATGTTACAGCATGATCTAACTAACAATCTAACTTCTTTGTTCTCTTCTAAGGCATATCCTATGTTATCCTTGCTTCAACCTGTTCACCTGTATCATGTGTAAAAAGGTTTTTGGATCAACATAATGTTGGCGAGTGAATCCTATGGAAAACATTTGAACAATTTATTTAAATTGATTATGAAATATGTGCACAACCAAACATGAGTAAAATTAGATGTAACTTGATCAACAATCATAATATGTTAAATGAAAACACACATGAACAATAATGGAACAATTAGAGGCACGCGATGCTCAACTCGTCTCTCACGAGGAACTGAGGGGCCTGATGAATGAATTGCATAAACATGATGATATGAATAACACACTACAAACAAAATAAACTCAATGAAACACACATGAATAGTAATGAATTTGATGTGAAGCACGCGATGTTCTACTCGTCTCCTACGAGGAACTGATGGGCTTAATATATGAGTTTCATATCACAACAATAGAACAATCTAAGTTTAAGTCATGATGTGGTATGGCACAAGTTTAAATAAATAAATTAATTAATTTCATAACACATGACACACCCCAAAAAGTGTAATTTAAAAGGGGAATTGTAAGATTCACTCACAGTGGGTGCGTTCGGTTGATGACGTTGAATGCACGCGAAGTGGTTTTAACCACGAGTGAGGTTTAACCTAGATAAATCGCATTATGGTTTGGTAAGTAAACGGATTTTATTAAATTATTTTAGTAGGATTGTTGGGTGTCTTTTTGTGAATTTGAGGCTATTTTCTAACCTTAAAAATGTTATTTTTAAGTATTTATAATTGATTTTTAATTAAAATAATTAAATAAAAATAATAAAAAAATTATTTTATTTTTGCTACAGTGACTTTGACCTGTTGACTTTGACTGGCGTTGACCGGTTCGAGGCATATTGTTGTGCGCTGGGTGAGGCTCGAACCCGAGACCTCCCGTACGCGTGCACGCAGCTCTACCAACTGAGCTACGTGTCTAACCCGTTATATATCCGATTTTAATTTCATATATACATTAATTAGAATTTACAGAAAATCATTTTTTATTTTAAAAACAGTTTAAGCGGACCGGTCTTGCACTCCACAGGTCTCGAACTCGGGACCTGTGGTTTAATCTAACACACAGTCCACCGCTGGACTGTGTGTTCAACATGTTATATAACTTGATTTTTATTATACTTAAAGACAATTTAGTTATTTCCTTTTTCTGCCTTATTTAAAAAGAATAGATAATTGTCCGAGTCGGTGCTGAAGACCGGACTCGAACTCGTGACCAGCGATATAAACAAACACACAGTCCACCGCTGGACTGTGTGTCTAACTTGGTTATTATTCCGGTTATCAATATACTTAACATATAACTATATCGACTCCGGTTCAGTTAAACAAAAATTTGATTTTTATTAAGGCAGCGTGTGTGAGACGGGAATCGAACTCGAGACCTTTGCATTATTAACGTTTTATGTGCACACAGTCCACCGCTGGACTGTGTGTCTAACCCGATTAATTTCATGATTTATATTATACTTATATGATACAGAATTACGTCGTCTTCTTCATCCAGTTTGAACCAGAATCGGAACTCGACTGGTTTAAGATTCTTATCAGTTTATTAGCGCTTTGCAGTCCATTAAGGTAAGATAAAGGTGAAAAGATAAAGAAAATAAGCGAAAGAGGTATACCGACTGGATCCTCTGTTTTCCGGCAGAAACTCCGGCGACCGAATTCACTTCCGGCGACGTGTTCCTTATAGCAGCTAGTCTCCGGAAAGCTTGGAAAAAGTAAGGGTGACTTCGGTAAAGGGTTAGGGGGTTCAGTAAAGCTCAGGGATTAAAACTCGGTTTTCCGGCGAAAAACAGAAAAGTTCCGGCGAGGAAGTTTTCGCCGAGAAAGAGTGGGGTTTTGTGCGAAAAGGTCTTCAATGGTTTGAGGGTGAATTTATAGGGGAAAATGGAAATGCATTTGGTCTGATTTCCGACTGTATTCGTTATTTAAATTTTCCGGCGGTTTTGAAAATTGTCGCGGACTTCAAACATCGGTTATAACCGATATCTGGTTAATAGTTTACGTTATAACGTAAATCGTAGTTAAGACTCGCGAGAATTCCGGGATTCCGACGACTGAACTGATTGGGCGCCGGTTTTGAATTTATAACGTTACTTTATCAATTAAATGATTCTATTATATAACAAACAAAGCAGTTGGCGCAGTGGTTTGTGTGAGTGAGATAAGTTGCTTAGCTGATTCGGTACAGACCCGGGTTCGAAACCCGGCAGATGCAAATCATTTTTATTTTGCGATTTTTGACAGTTTTTCAAAAACTAAATATATATTCCCGTATAATAATTGATTACGGATCGTTTAAAAATATTTTGGGCATTTAATTCGCAACGAAATATTTGACTGACTGTTCGGTTGATAAACGGAGCGGGTTTGGTAAATCCGTTTTTGACGGATGTTACACTTGTCTCATATCACTCATAAACTTAACATTTCGCTCCGAAACACAGACTCGACGTAATACGATGACGTAGGCAACAGACATATGCATCAACATATTTCATGGAGATTCAACACTAGAATCAATAGATTCGTAATCCTCTTTAACAACAGAAGAAGAGTGTTTGTGAAAGTATCAAAGCCATAATGAATTTGGCCGAAGAAGTACAGATGGGGATCCTAGCACATGATGTTTCCTCTTGATAACCTCTGTGAGAAAATGAAATGACAAGTATCCTATTTATAGGAGAACAAGTTCGCTTGAACTATGTCATGGACAAGTTCGGGCAAACTTGTCTCATATCACTAATAAACTTAACATTTCACTCCGAAACACAGACTCGACGTAATACGATGACGTAGGCAACAGACATATGCATCAACATATTTCATGGAGATTCAACACTAAAATCAATAGATTCGTAATCCTCTTTAACAACAGAAGAAGAGTGTTTGTGAAAAGTATCAAAGCCATAATGAATTTGGCCGAAGAAGTACAAATGGGGATCCTAGCACATGTTGTTTCCTCTTGATAACCTCTGTGAGAAAACACAGACGGTTATACGAAGATTTACCAGAAAATTTGGATCTAGCAATGGAAATCGAATTGTGGACCCAATAATCCAATCATGGCGTTATGATGAAGACACTGACATAGTGAGTTATGTGACAACGTGGAGCAGGAAGACTACACGGTTGAAAACATCAAGGCCAGAAAAAGTACTATATTTCTATAATTAGATATAAAACGCCAAAATTCCACAAACGCCAAAACACCAAAAGTTAGTTAAATTGTATTTTTCCTTCTTTATCTAAAACACCATAATATTATTTTTCCTTACAAAAGGTTAATTAGTTGTATTTTGCCTTCTTTATCTAAAGCGCAATTCATACAAAAACGACAAACTTAATGAAGGGACGCCTTACAGCTTTAACATATAAAGCTCAACAAACAGTAACTGAAATGACGAAAACTTTATTACTAACATTTATTATAATAAATTCCCGTCTAATCTACTACCAAAATAACTTATATAGACAACGTCTCAGGACTTCCATTGATCACACCAAAAACATCTATATAAACAACGCCATATTTATAACGCCAAAAAGTTCAAAAACCATAGATGGCAAATGTTGTTTCTTGGAGACTTAGTTTTGTTCTCAATAAAGTTTCACTGAATGGGTTTGACAACATTCTTAAAGTGAGAATTAACTCAATAACATTTTGTTGAATGAGATGGACAAACTCTTCAAGTAGAAGAGATGGATGATAGTGGAGATTTGGATGAGAGGAAGAGAACAATAACAGTGAAGAGTGGGATGAAGAATAGACTGATGCCCACAAAAACGAACGCCAAATCCTATTGAATGATCAGCTTCGTCTATATCCGGGGGTCCAGCCGTATAGTAATTCGGCATATACCTAAGGAATTCAAAAGTTTCGGGGACAAAATCTTTAAGAAGAAGAGACTGATGACAGTGAAGATTGGGATGAGAAGAAGAGATTGATGACTGTGAAGATTTGGATGAGGAGTTTTTTTACTTATTTTTGTGTCATTTTCAGTGATTTGTTGTGTACTTTTCTGCTATTAAAATACTTTATTTCTCTAATTAGTTATAAAACGCCAAAAATGCCACAAACGCCAAACATCAAAACTATATATATAATGATGGGACGCCTTACAGTTTTAATAAACAAACGCCAAACTTAATGATGGGATGCCTTAGATATTTATCTTATTGAGTTTATCCTCACATATTTTATAAAGAAATATTCTTTTCTTTGGCGTTTATGTGTGTGCGCGATCTTCTGTGGTTTGTTATGTACCTTCCAAATAAAATGTTATGCACAAAAAAATGATGTATGTTTCAAAACGCGATAACATTATTTTGCCTTAAAAAAAGTTAATATGTTTTACTTTGACATATTTATATAAAACGCCAAACTTAAATGATGGAACACCTTATAGCTTTAATAGATAAAGCTGAACAAACACTAATTACAAACAGTAACTGAAACGACGGAGACTTTATTACTAACATTTATGATAATAAATTCCCGTCTAAACTACGCGCCAAAAACATCTTATATAAACAAACGCCATCATTTACTAAACACCATTCAATCTAAAACACCTGAAAGTTCAAAAACAACACATGGCAAACATCGTTTTTTGGAGATTCAGTTTTGTTGTCAATAAAGTTTCACTCAATGTGTTGGACAAAATTCTTAAGTGAGGATTTTGTCCATCTCATCGAGCAGAATATTATTCAGTTTATCCTCACCTAATTTATTTACTGAAAACAGTTCTTTTAATTTGGCTTTTAAAGCGCATTTTCAAAAAATACTTTGAAAAAAACACCATTGAAACAAGCATAAAGAATGGGATCAGAGAAAACGATTGGAAGAACAAAACGCCATATTTGTTGCATATAACTCGACTTATTCAGGGGAACATGAGCAATGACAATCCTGCCCATGTATTAGGTCCCCTGCCACGTGTTCAGCCACGATCCGTTCTCACCGTTTTCACACTTCCAATCGTTTTCTCCTGATCCAGTTTCTATATATATATATGTATATTATATATAAGTGAAGGGTTCAAATGAGAAGAAATTTTTTGTAAGAATAAGAAAGAAGAAATTTCAACCAATAAAAATACTTCATTTTACTTCATTAAATTTTTGTATTTAATATTAGTGTAAGGGTATATTGGTAACTTAGATAGATCATTAATTGGTAGTCTTCCTTTCTAATAGCTAACCACATTAAATTTGTAACTCATTCTCAAAAAATATATTTTTTCAAAGAAGAAAAAAAAATTATTTAAAGTGTAGGATAAATTACAAGGTGTGTAGGATGAATTACGAGTTATGTAGGATAAATTTCAATATGTGTAGGATACATTTTCAAAACGTGTTGGATAAATTTTGATGTGTGTAGGCAAGTTTTTTGTGTAGAAGATGATAGTCTTTGTGAAGTCAAAGATAATAATTAATGAGATGAGAGAAAAATATTTAATGTTTTACAATTGTACCCTTTGTTTTTTTCTTCTCAGTTTAATTTTCTTCTCAAATGAATCTCCCATATATATAAAAAATAATTTCACATGATGCATAGGGTACTTTATAAAGAGTCAAAACTTTATAAAGTGTAGGAATAAATCTCATCCGCTAGATCTTCGTAATTTTGTTAAAATTGATGTGATGGTATTTTTTTTAAATATGTGGAAGTATAACTCTAAAACTAGTAGATGTAAAATGGAAAGATCTAATAAAAAAGTTTGCACATGTCAATCATATGCCAATCCTCTATCATTTTTAAATGTCTTAAACGAGTATACTATTTACTATACTTCTCGGAAAAAAAAAGATGAAATGAGTTTTGTATGAATTTGACAGTCTATGGTGTTTTTGACCAAGTTTTTTCAAACGGCTCTGTATAGTTTTGTTAACTAGGTTTTTATTATTGTAAACATATAATCGTAATTTATTGTGCTTTCTTTAATTCATGGCGTCTTTTAACTCACATGCTCCTATTTAAATCTTTATCGTTAAGCTTGAAAAAATACACAGTTTTAAAAAACATCATAAACATGCAATTCTAAAATACCATAGGGCTGCAGTTCCAAAACACCATAAACCTGTAGTTCTAAATGGCATCATAAACATGCAGTTCTAAAACACCCGAAACCCGTAGTTCCAAATGCATCGTAAACCTGTAGCTCCTAAAAACATTGTAAACCTGCAGTTCTTTAAAACACCATTAACTTCAGTTCTAAAAAACACCATAAACCTATTGTCTAAAGCACCATAAACTTGTTGTTCTATAACACCATTAACCTACGGTTCTAAAACACCATAAACCTGCAATCCTAAAAAACATCGATTTATATGAATATCCACAAAAAGGCCCAAAAATGAAATGCGTCATACAAACTCATTTAAAAAAACATCATAACATGTTTTTATAACGAAAAACGCCATAAAACATGGTTAGAGAAAAATGCCATAAACATCCGGTTACAAAAACACCATAAAAAATCCAATTCACTTTTTTCCGAAAATATATCAATAGTATATTCGTCGAAAAGATAAAAAACACTCGATTTTATTATGTAATTTAAAAAACATAATAAACCAAAAAAAATTTACGGACATTTAAAAAAATGGAGGAAATGACATGTGAATTGCATGCATATGTTCTTTCGCATGTGCATAATGTTTTGACGGTATTGCACTTAGTGTAAGTTAGCACTAGTCTCATATGTTAACATGAAATCTCTTTCTCTATTTTGTAAGAGTATTCCCATCTCATTCTACATTTTTATGTGAGTAAGTTGTACATATTATAAAAAGTGGTTTTGAGTGAATTTTTAAATCACCCTTATATGTGTTAAAACAATTACTTTAGGTTGATAACTAATAATATTGTTTTGTTAAATATATATGATGGCAACTACAAAAATGAGATTCTATATCTGGATTTGAAGTTCTGGATGAATGAAATAAAAATTAATTGGGTTTAGTGCTTGGGCCATAAATATTAAAGTGACGGGCTGCGACAATTGCGTTCACAGGTTTCATTGGTATTTGACACATGATTTTTTTTAGTTGCGATAATTGCGTTCATATTTATTCTTGTGACTATTTTTTTTACTGTTTTAATTACTTTACGAATTATTGTTAGATATCCCAATGGGGTCGTGCCACCCTAGAGAAACTTAGATGTGTAACAGATGTCCTCAATAATGTTGGTCTCAGAAGGAGGAGAATAAATAATATAGTAAATTGCGGTTTTGGTTCCTGTGGTTTAGTGGTTATTGCCATTATTTACAAAATCCAAATGTATTGCAATTTTAATAGTAAAGTTTTTATTTTATTGCGATTTTGATCCACCACACTAACTCTATCCAACTTATAGTTAAATACGTGTTACATAAGAGACATATGCAGGTATTTTGGTAAATAATTATTTAAAATGAAAAAGCTAGGGTATTATTTAATCAAATTTAAAAAATTAAATATAAACAATAAACTCAGTTCCATCTTAATTTAAGTTACTTGTGACGTAGCTTTTTTATTTTTATTTTATGATTTGTGTCGATTGATATCTATTATTCTTGTTTGTTTTAATCGATGTTATTTGCTTGATTTTTAAGATGCTATTTTAGTTTATTTCGTATTCTAGCTATATACTTTTACATTAAACCAGTTATTTTTTAGTGGATTAAACTTGCTTCCTAATCCTTATATAGATTAAATTAATAATTATTTGTATGAAAAGAAAATAAAAACTGAAGCGTATATATATAGATTCAGTACCGAAAGGGGTTTTGTCACTAAAAAATTAAGCCATAATGCCAAAGATATATTATGGCTATAAGCTTATTTGGCATAAACATGTAACATAAAACACCTAGCGAAACCATATATTCATGAGGAAGTAAACCAGCATCTTGATTTAAATCAATTGTCACGTAGCTTTTTATTTATTATTGATGTACTAATATTAATTAAATCACTTGTGACGATGCTTTTTATTTATTATTAATGTACATGCCTCTTATGTGATAAGGATTTAACTATAAGTTGGATTAAGTTAGTTTGATAGACCAAAAACGCAATAAAATAGAAACATTGGTATTAGAAATGCAAGACATTTGTATTTTGTAAATAATAGCAATAACCACTAAACCACAAGGACCGAAACCGCAATTTACTCTAAATAATATCCAAGTTCGATTAGAGTGAAGAGCAACCATTTCTATATGCAAGCCATCCAATTATACCGGCCATTTCTATGCATAGTGGGCTTGGAAGTGTTGGAGGAAGTAGCATGAAGAAGAACACGGTTAGCGAAGTGTTTAGGTTAGGCTGGGTGGTGTGTTCTTTCACCCCGCGCCACCTCACTATTTTGGCACCCCTACATCACCCGGTCTCCGGTAAGGGGGCGCTATCCTTGGCCTCCGCCAGAGCCATAGCGGGCGTGAAGAGAAAGAAGGGGATGGGGCCCACTGCTTGAACCAATCAGATTTGAGTTTATTTATTTATTATTATCTTTTGAGTAAATTGCACAAAACATCCTTTATGTTTCCTCAAACTTGCAGGTTCCAGCCTTAATGTTTAAAAGTTTCTAAAAACAGCCTTTAAGTTTATTTTTGTTGCCGGTTCAATCCTTTACAGCTAACCACGTTATTTTCTTCAGTTAAGTTCCCTCACATGCATAACATGTGAGGGTATATTCGCCATTTTTGTTGATCTTCCACCTACGTCAATTATAAGAAAAAAGAATATTTAAGGTTTAACCTATTTTAAAAAAATTCTAACCGCAGGGACTAATGTGCAATAAAACCAAACTTTTAAAAACCAAACACCCTCTTTTCCTGTCTTCTTCTCCGATGACTTCGCCGGATTCCGGCGAACCCGGAATTAAGATAGGAATCTTGTTAAGCTAGCCCACTAAGCTGTAAAGATTAACACAGATTTTGATCATGCCAATCAAACTCTTCAGGATTATCATCAGTTGGAAGAATCGGCGCCTTATTCGCATCAGACGGAAACGACAAACGACTCTTCAACCCTAGATACCTCTCACGGAACTCCGATGCCGTCAAATCAGAGAACTTCGTAACACCGTGTTCAGTAGTCGGATCCAGCAACTGGTGATGCTTAGGACGCCGAAGTTAGACTTAAACACTATCGAACGGTAATCGTGCTCCTCTGTAGTCGCGTACGTTTTACCAAACTTTGTTTAAACTAGGTTAAAACTTAAATATTCTTTTTTTTATAATTGAAGTGGGTGGAAGATCAACCAAAATGACGAATATACCCTCACATCTTATGCATGTGAGGGAACTTAACTGAAGAAAATAACGTGGTTAGCTGTAAAGGATTGAACCCGCAACAAAAATAAACATAAAGGCTGTTTTTAGAAACTTTTAAACATTAAGGCTGGAACCTGCAAGTTTAAGGAAACATAAAGGATGTTTTGTGCAATTTACTCTTATCTTTTTAATATAGTTAAAAGGGTTTTATAGGGGGCTTATTTCATACTGTGCAAGTTAACGATAAAACCATCGCTTACATGTCGCTTACGTGGCGTGATAAAACCCCTAGAGGCTTGAGGCCACACCACCCAACCTTAGCATGTATAGTCAGGAGATCGGGTGACCATGGTTTAAGAAGAAAGAGGATGAAATGGGGGTGAAGATGTGGAAAATGGTGTAGGTAAGGAATGCGACTCAAAAGAAGATGGATAACTACGTGACAGTATGGAGAACGCTCGAGAAGGAATATGGAAGAACGCTCGAGAAGGAAGGTATGATTATAGTAGATGACGTGGGCTCATGGTTTGTGTTGAATCTAGAAAATTGTCATAGGAAATTTGATATGTCTGGAAGTATACTTTTCTTTTGAACGGCTAATGTTACTTCTTTACACTAATAATCTTAAACTATTTTGCCTTTCCCAAGTTTAAACCTAAGACTTCCGCTCAGTGGCGAAGCTAGCCATTAATTTAGGGGTGTCCCAAAAAGATTTTTTTTTACCATGCAATCATACAATAATAAAAAACGATAATAGTTTCGGGGCTTAGGCTATGTTTATCAATTGGGTTTTTGTTTTTTAATAATATTACACTTAATTTGGGCTTAATTATTATGTAAGTTTGGTGTAGTAAAAGGTTTGGGATCATAAAAATTTGAAAGTTTAATAAATTAAAGTATCCTATTTTTAAGAGGTATATCTGTATTTGTTCAAGGGTATCTTTTATATAAAACCATAAAAACAATACACTACGAAAACATGGTTGAGCCGTAGCCCGTGATACCCCTCATGATATTATAACCTTCCACTCAAAAAAGCATGTGCTTCAACCAAGTATGCTAGCCCCACATTGACGGTTAAAAACATACTCGAGAAATAGACACATAAACAACCAAAGGTACATAAAAGTGAGTAATCGGGGTTTTGGCTAAAACACATAACATGTATAAAATTTTTAAAACAATAACCTCTAAATTTCTAAACCCAATAACCTTTACAAAAATTAGAACCTAATAACCTATTTAAAAAACATCAGCCCGTTTAAACCCAACTAACCCACTTGAAAATTTTGACCTAAAAGCATTCACAATCCTTTCATCAAATTTTGTGAGGGTATTCTTTATATTATAAAAAATGATTGTAAGTGGTTCTGAGTGAAGAAGAGAGTATATTATAAAAAATTAAATTTTCGGGCCCCGGAGGGTTTAGGCCCTGAGTCGTCGCCCACTCCGCACCTCTTCGGGCCGGCCTTGCCCTCCATAATTCTTTTAGTATATTTTGAAAGCGGCTGTGAGTGAAAAATCGAGAAAATTTAATGATTATAAAGGTATGAAAAGTATTATTTAATTGAAAGAAAAGAGAAAATGTGGAAATTTGTAGAGTTTATATAGGGTAGAAATTGCAGGACAATGAATGCTATATGTCACTTAAATCTAATAATGTACAAGTAGTGGTAACTTTTAACGTGGGATGATTCAAGATTGATGAATCCATTGGATTTTGATCAATCGACTGTTGAATCCATGGTATTGAATATCGAGCATCTCAAATCTAGTTCACCTCATCTCAAATCAGGTTGGTCCTTCACATCACACGTTTCGTTTGATGGTTCTATAAGGAAGACCTAAGGTAGGTTATAGAAAAGAAAGAACAGAAAAGAAGGATACAGAAAGTAAAGCAACTTTTGATTGGTCCGGGAATCCAAGATTGGATTTGGTATGGATAAAAGATGTTCGTATGTTATACTATTCAATTCTCGACGACGAATTAATTTAATAGCTCAGATATTGTTATTCATGATATTGATCCAATTCAAGATCATCGATAGGTAATGCATTCATTGAATTGACAGGTGAAAGATTTATCATCTCTATGGGATTAAATCCTGAGTTATTGTGAAATAAAAAAACGATGAGATTATGGAAGTAAATATTCTTGCATTTATTGCTACTGCACTTTTTCATTTTAGTTCCTACTGCTTTTCTACTTATAATTTACGTAAAAAAGTCAGTCAAAATAATTAATTACTTTAAATGAAACTCGACTTCTGAATTCTTATCAATCAATAGTTGAAGAAATCAAATGAAAAGTATTCTATTTTACGTCTTAAATGAAATCAACAGGCTATCATCGGCGGTCTTCTATGAGATCCGAGAGTATGGATAAGTAATAAATTTATTTCTTACTTACCATACTCTCTATTAGTGTTATAATAGTGTATAAAATTGTTTCTAATAAAGTTGGTATACTATATTAGCTTCTATCTTCAATATTAGCTTCTATCTTCAATGGATGTAGTTATTAATCCATATATGTAATTGACGTAGGACTTAATTCTAGCTCTTTGATACATCTATTTATTCCGATGAATCTGAAATAATTGTTTTACTGTTATAGAATATATTTTTCCACTAGAATCCAATGGAATTTGAAAATGAAGATATTTTGATTTGAAAATTATTTCAATTCAAATCAAAAATGCGTTGCAGAACGATCTATAAAACAATTGATACCGTTTCATTCCTCAACTAAATTAGGAGTGCTTCTAAAGTCCACTTCTACGAGTGAAAGGAAAAATGTAAAGACTACCATTAAAGCAGCCCAAGCGAGACTTACTATATCCATGTGAATTATGTCCCTTATCTCTATGATAGAATTATTCCATTATTGCTCACTAATAATAGTAGAATTAATGGTCCAGAGTCAAAAAGGGATTCTGGCCGAACCCTATTGATGAACCAATCAAATAAGAGTAAACTGCACAAAACATCCTTTATGTTTCCTCAAACTTGCAGGTTCAGCCTTAATGTTTAAAAGTTGCTAAAAACAGCCTTTAAGTTTATTTTTGTTGCGGGTTCAATCTTTACAGCTAACCACGTTATTTCTTCAGTTAAGTTCCCTCATATGCATAACATGTGAGGGTATATTCGTCATTTTGGTTGAATCTTCCACCTACTTCAATTATAAAAAAAAAGAATATTTAAGTTTTAACTTAGTTTAAACAAAGTTTGGTAAAACGTACGCGACTACAAAGGGAAACACGATTACCGTTTGATAGTGTTTAAGTCTAACTTGCGGCGTCCTAAGCGTCACCAGTTGCTGGATCCGACTACTGAACACGGTGTTACGAAGTTCTCTGATTTGACGGCATCGGAGTTCCGTGAGAGGTATCTAGGTTTGAAGAGTCGTTTGTCGTTTCCATCTGATGCGAATAAGGCGCCGATTCTTCCAACTGATGATAATCCTGAAGAGTTTGATTAGCATAATCAAAATCCGTGTTAATCTTGACAGCTTAGTGGGCTAGCTTAACAAGATTCCTATCTTAATTCCGGGTTCGCCGAATCCGGCGAAGTCGCCGGAGAAGAAGACCGGAAAAGGGGGTGTTTGGTTGTTTGTTTTTAAAAGTTTGGTTTTATTGCATATTAGTCCCTGCGTTAGAA